>JAOTAV010021619.1:0-22840 GCA_026546445.1 Cyclargus thomasi
CAAGTCCCTCGGGTACTTAGCACGGGGCCAGACTGACGTGGTGTGAAGCGTCCATAGATATTATTATATTATTATTAAACATTTTATTTCTAAGAGCATCTGTGGCCCAGTGGGTAGGACCTTTGGTTCGCACTCGGAAGGATGTAGGTTCGAACCCCAATGGAGGAATTTTCCAAACTCAAGTACATAATACGGATGCTCATTGCGGTGGGAAAGCCATGCGTCGGCACGAATGGACCGGCTCGACTGAAGTGATACCACGGCCATAACCAATATAAATAACTTATTGTTGTAAGCATAGTAAAGTAATTACTTATCATTTTGGTTACACACAACTAATATTATATTATTTATTTAGTACATATGTTTAGATTGTTTAGGCTTCGCAATATTAACCAGTTCATTGACCCCCGATATCCTATAAACCTTAATAACCTCCGAAACTCTCCCCACAAAACTTTTCCTATTACTCTTAAAAAGGCATTGCTCGTGCAAAAGATTATAGGTTTTTAATTTGTTTCTTATGGAAAATCGAACTTTTCTTACATTTATCCCGCTAAAGGTGGCTCTCCGATACAAGCGGCACGTAACTGACAAAAATTAGCATATCTATAATCTAGATCAATATCGATAGAAAATGAAATCTAGGGTAGGTTATAAAGTAGTGCTTGCCATTTACATACATATATTTTCTTTGATATTATATTTGGATAAAATCATTATCATGCAGTGCAGGTATCTGCAGGATATGACAGGTTATTTATAAATGTTAGTAATGAAGCTGTTTTTTTATTTTTGTGTAGTATGTCTATAGCAAATTATACTTATTTTTGTGGAACTCCATTTACGAGTGTGAGTGGGGACTTCTAGTATTGCCTTTAAGTTGGAGTGTGCGCGGTCCCTCAGCTGCGCTAAAAATTCCATAACTCAGCCACTGTTTACCCTCCACCAGTCTCAAAAGCGAAGCCTTATTCTGCAGTGTATCGACAATAGAAACGAAACTTCCTTGCGTTGCTGCGTTGAAGTCGAAATCGAAAACGCGCGGAAACATAACGAAGGTTGCATACGCAGACGTTGGGTCGCAGCAAAACCGGATGTTTCTATGAGTTGTATAGAATTCTTACTCTCACAAATTATAAATAGCTTAATTTTATTCTCTGTCTTACAAATTCTCAAACAAGTCGTAAAAGCTATTGCTTAATGAAATATGTATGTAACGCCGCAACGTCGTCGCAGCGGCGACGTCGCGGCGACGCAACGCGATGGTGCAAAGTGGCCTCGCTCATGCAAACATTATTCGACCAATTTTAAATTCCATACATTATATAGCTTCTTCTTGTAGATCTGCCAAAAATAGTATTGTAAAGCAATATTGTTGGAATATAAATATTTGTGGTCAGTGGCGTAACTATACCGTTTGAGACCCGTGGCAACTTTGTTTTCGTTTAACTATGTCAATCCAATACAAAAACACGTCCAGCAATTATTGTATGTAATCGGGGGCCCTTTTCGGCTGGGGGCCCGTGGCATTTTGCCGGCTTGCCACCTTGTAGTTACGCCACTGTTTGTGATAGCATCGAGGTTATTTCATATCTACACGCATATCGCATAGCGTTTTAAGAGAGTTTATATCCCACTATAAGATAGCCTCCTATTATAAGATAGTGGATTTCAATAACTAGTATTTTTTTCTAATTTTGGTGGTTTTGGTGGACATGGTTTTTTTCATACAACTTTGTTTGAGCTGGTATTACGTTAGCGTGTGACTAAAATTAGGTGGGTGACAAATTTTTATACCTTAGGGATTAAATATATTTTTTACTGTTAAACGTTTTTTAGAACGGCGCTAAAACAAGAAAACATGGAAGACCTTGGGGGAGGCCTTTGCCCAGCCGTGGGGCAAAAATAATGGCGTGGGGAATAGGCTTCTAAAAAAATGTTTCTCATATGACACCAAAATTAAAAAATTGCCAACAACCAAACTAAATTGTATCTTTAAAATTTAACTACAGTACTAAGTGCTGCGAAATTGATAATATATTGTAAAAAGTCACTTAATATACATTTTTTTAATACTATACATAAAAATAATAATGTATTCCAATATCAAGTTTGCAGTTAAAAGACCTTGATAATGACAAAAATAGTTCGAAGACAAGCCACCAAAATTGTAAATTATTTATATTTTATTTACTTCGAAAATATTTTTTCATTTTTAAAAATAGTTACGGGCCCATAATATAAACATTATGCTTTGCTTTGAAAACCAAAAATTAAAACCTTATCTTAAAAAATGGATGGCTTACAGCCTTGCCGCGTAAAAAAGTGGTTTATGAAATTCGCTCAAAAGCTAAAGTTTGTCAGTGTGTAAATTTGTTACCTTTTCACGATTAAAAAGGCTGGAGCGATTTTAAATAAACCTGGCATGCTAATAATTATATAGGCGACTTTTTGCTCCGAGAAAATATTACAATTTTCACCTATAAACCGGCAACACCGCAGGGCACAGCTGATATTTTAAAAACACGTGATTTCTTATTAATATGCCTCTCAAGATCAAATTTTATCAAAATTATTATAAAAATGTGTATCACCGAACGGTTATCCCAAGATACAATGCAATATTAAAAAAACGTTCAACCTTTAAAAATTCAGACGTTCATTCATGTAGGCCAAAATATCAAAATGTTCTATTATTAATTACTATACTCTCGGACCCAACTGATTGTCCTGCAGGGCTTATACTTTATACCTCTAGACCATTCTTAAGTCCTCTTTAATACAATGAAAAAAAATCACCAAAATCGGTCCAGTCGTTTAGGAGTAGTTCAGAAACACACACAATGATATACTCGTATTATGCTGATGGTATAATTACTGTTATGCTTTCTGACTTAATTTATATGCCATGTCCTATACAACATACAGCTAGGTCAGTTAACAATTTTTTCACATTATCATCTTGAATTTCAATACAGATTAAATAGTGAATTCAATAACAAGGACAGCTTATCCGGACTAAACCAACACCCCGAATGTATTAAAAAAAAATCAAACAGTCGACGCTATTTGTTCAAACACAACTGTGAAAAATCAAATAAGAGGATTAATATTTTCACTAGCCTGTGTGTTTAAAACAAAATTGTATTCAATTTTGGATTAATTTTAAACAGTAATAATCTATGGACGCTGGCCACGTCGATCTGGCCCGTGCTAAGTGCCCGAAGGACTTGTGTTACAGGTTATGTACAAGAAATAAAAATATTTAATACTTTTATACTATACACATATTTAAGATTCTTATTATATAATACACATATTTAGTATACATCCATGACCCAGGAACATTGAAAAACTTTTTGTTCCGTCGACGGGATTCGAACCTGCGACCCCCGGCGTGAGCTACCAAAGCGCTCAACCACTGGGCCACAGAGGTCGTCAATTATCATCAATGCGTGAGTGGATGAAGTGGCTAACTAATAATAATTGTAAAAAAAATTATGTCATTGTATGAATTGTTACGGACCGGAGAAATTATTTGAAATAAAAATCTCATACGTATGAAATTACAAAAAGGCACTGAATAAGTTCTTGTCTTCTGCCTAGCCTCTATATATATAGGGTGTAACAAAAGTGATAATTCCTTAGTGTTTAGGTCTGTCCCTATAAAGTTCACTTTAAAATTATAAGCGCTAAATGTGTAAAAAATGTGATTGTATGGGCGGATGTCGCCGGGCGCTTTTCCATTTTTCCATATAAATCACAAAAAATGCTATCGCTTTTAGCGCTGCCACTTTCACAGTGTGTCTCTATCTCATATACTCTGTTTACAACCAGCAAAAACTGGAATCTTGAACGAAAACAGCTCCAGTAATAAAAACGCTTACAAAACATGTTGCGTATGTCCTATTTATAGCCGCTATATATAAATTACGTCTGTCTGTACGTCCAAGGCTAGATTTAATGATTCTTGTAATGTGATAAGAGTGTTTCGTTAGCTTTTATCTACGATATCTATTGTATGTTTTTCATAATAAACACTGCTCTATGAGTTCGCATGAAATTCCAAAACACAGTATGTTTTTCATATAAATACCGCTTTTGACATACATTTTTTAACATACAACAACTAATCTATTAAATACTTAATTTACTAGATTAGTTGCTAAAATTGTTTGCTGTGCGGAAATTTTTAAGGCTTTTACATGGGCTAGAGGGGTAAGTTTAACCTCTTGTAAGTATGTTCAAACTTTAACCACATTAGCCTAAAAAATAAATGTTATAGAATGACGACCTCTGTGGCAATGGTTGAGCACTTTGGTAGCTCACGCCGGGGGTCACGGGTTTCGAACCCGCCGACGGAACAAAATGTTTTTCAATATTCCTGGGTCATGGATGTGTATTAAATATGTGTATTATATAGTAAAAATCTTAAATATGTGTATAGTATAAAAGTATTAAATATGCATTTCCCTTGTCTGGTACCTGTAACGCAAGTCCCTTGGGTACTTAGCACGGGGTCAGATTGGCGTGGTGTGAAGCGTCCATAGATATTGTCCATAGATAATGATCTTCAGTCTGACATTATTAGCGAGGACTATTTCCTTAAGCTCATAGTTAATTAGAAAAAAAAATTACTGTAAACATCGATTTTTTGTAAAAAAAAAACTGTATAAAGTACTGACCGGTTAAGATGAAAGATTTATACAATTTATACAATACAATGTAAGTAAAACTATAATCCCTAAGGATCTTGTTTCTTGTTTTTATTAATTATTTTCAATTAGCGGGGGGAAATATTCTAACAGACGAATTAAAAAAAAGGAGCGCTACTGTAAAAGTTTAACCCTTAAACATTTTTGTTGTACACTATATATACAAAATATAATGTATTATATACCCACCCCAAGTTCCAAATTCAAACCTGCATCTGTTCCAAATAATCATTAACTGCAGTGAGAGAGCCGTCTTCACGAATCGGCCTGCTCGAACGGAATTATACCACCGTCTCACACAAAGCTCGCATGAAACAGCGCTGTACTGTATTTCGTTCTGTGAAAGTTTACTGGAGGCCCAACTTCCCGAAAAACTCCATTCCCCCTTCCCGTAGCCTATTCCGTTATAATAAAAACTTGCGACTCCTCTGATGTTACGCGTGTCCAGGAGCGACAGCTGATTTGATGGTAACCAACGTTTTCACGCTTGCCCGTTAATTAAAAAAAAAGAACAAACACAAATATTATTTACATTTCAGATACGAGTACAAGGGAGGCTTCTGTTGTAACTGACAACGCATACAATATTTTTCGATCGTTTTGTATATTGTAAAAAATCGTTCAAAAACGCGAGCGCGGTTCTCTTTTCCATCAATAGTTTATAAAAAATCTCGCTTTGGGTGTTAGTTTTTTCAATTGGCCGACTGTATGGATGGATTTTTCGATTCTTTTGTATTTTTTGCCTTTCGGGGAACAATTCGACGCACGTATGGCACAAATTGGACCGTTTTGCTATAAACTACGTCCGTTTTAATATTTCGCTTTGGCGTATGAATTATTTAAAACCGCATTTGATGAGCTAAGCTCTAAACCCGTTCGATTTTATTTCGGTTTTCGAATGAATGTATAATGAATATTGGTTTTATTTTCTTCGATGCTAAAATATTATATATGGCACGTGTGGGCCAAAATTATATGAAATTAAAGCAATGATGTTTCATGGTGATGGCATAGTCGGTTACCGACAAAACACCTTAAACATATAGAAAAAAAAGCAAATATAATTGTATATGTCATATTAATATATTTTTATAGTGTTTTTAAAGAAATAATATAATTATATTTTTATTTCTGAGTAACTTTGAAACAATCCTTTTCAGCGTGTCAACGTTTTGACCTGGGTGCAATTCTCAGGATGTGAGAAAAAGTTCATACTCGAATAAAATATCGAGTGCAAACTTTTGATGAGCGGATAACAGTTTATTGTATTCTCAGCGCTTCACACTCGAAATATATCATCTTTTTCACGAAATATTTCGAGTGTGAGTATACAACAAACTGTGTTTCGCTGAGAATTGTCCCCCTGCCATCGGTTCGAAAATCGGAAAGCCGCTCGTACATTAGTGCTACTTTAACCGGCTCGGCGACCGGGCAGCGATCGTGTGTATGTGAAAAAGGGTCTGAAGCCGTTTGTCGGCGGAACACCGTCACCGTCAACAAGATTTTTTTTTAATGATATTTAGGGGGCAAGTGAGCAGACGGGTTACCTGATGGAAAGCAACTGTCGTCGCCTATATACACTCGCGACATCCGAAGAGTCGCAAGTGCGTTGCCGGTCTCTATGAGGGAATAAGGAATGGGAATAGGAATAAGAAATTAGGGAAGTCGGGCCACCAGGAAAACTCACTCACCGAACGAAACACAGCACGACGCCGTTTCACGCCAGTTTTCTGCGAGGCCGTGCTATCACTACGGTCGAGCCGGCCTACTTGTGCCGAATCATGGCTCTCCCACGGCGAATTTGGAGAATATTTTGGACCGATAAAATGCAACTTTATGACATAGGTGACAGGTTTCATTTTGCTATACGCGAGTTTGTATCGGCGAAGACATGGTAATTAGAGCGATGTCGCTAGAAAATGAAACCGCTGTTACCGTCGCCGGACCGTCACCAACAACGACTTTATATGGGCCTGATATGTCACTGTATGACATCTAGGCTATATTGCATATTTACTGCGCGCCACTACAGAGCAGCAGCGGCATGATAAGCAAGACATTGGTCTCGCCGGTCTTGTCGGTAGAAAAGTTTGCTCTTCTCTAGAAGTATTGGATGTTCGAAACTAAGCTTCACCTGTGGGTGTTCCATCAACAAAATTGATTAATAGCCAGACCTACGTTGTTTGTTATTTGTTAGTCGTTTTATGATATAAAACTAAATATGTCAAATGCGGTGGGAGAGCCATACGGCACGAATGGGCCGGCTCGACCGGAATGTTACCACGGCCTTACAGAAAATTCATGGGCGACGGCAGTTGTTTTCCATCAGGTAACCCATCTGCTCGCTTGCCACCTGAATATCTTTAAAAAAATGTAATATATGTCGCGACTTGTCAGATCTGTATAACATAATGCGACCAAATCCCGTTTGCACCCAATATTTTCATGGATTAATATCTCTGATAGTACGTGCAATATACCCGTTGGGCACACAATAATGAACATTCCATGGTTTTATATAGTTAGTAAATATCAGTTCGATGTTTCACACGTAGCCGACGCCAGTCACACAATACACAGAACAAAACAGTAGGACGACTTTAAACAAACTTAATAATTATCACGAGTACCGTTGCAAAAATGCATCCAACTGATGAGCGACTCGAGGACTGACATTGACAACTTCTGAGTAACTACGCAGAATGTGTAAATTAAAACGTATTTAAAAAAAAGTTTTAAGCAAATTTAAGGGGGCTACGAGTAGGACTATTATAATAGAATAGACTTAGGAAAGGGAGAAAGAAAACCGAATAGGGCATAGGGGATAGGAAGTCTGGCCTCTAACAAACTCGCTCGCTCGGCGGCGGAAAAAACACAATCGCCGATAAACGCCTGTTTTCTCTAGGGCGGTGGTATTTCTTCGTTTGAGTCGGCCTATTCGTGCCTAAGCGCAGCTCTTAATCGGCGCACAAAATAGGGAGTGCGAGTTTTTTTCACATTCGATCATAAACATGTTTGGTGTTTACTAAGAGTTTATATGGGATTTACAGCGCCACCTAGCGATGCTCACGGTCACGTAAACGCGAAACGCGTTCACTGTCGGTAATCTCTACGTTAGTTCGCTCATGAAATTGTTAATTAACTACCAAACGAATTCCCAGCCACCTTGTTATTGTACTATCTAAGAAATAGATTCATAGATCTACGTAATTTTGTCGAGCTACGTCAAACGGATTATCGCCGCGTAGAATTTAGTTGCGTAATTTTTTCATATAATTTATCAAAGATTCTAGATTGTAGCAAAATAAATCCGCGTAAATAAATTTCTCAGTAAGGCATATTCCCGTTGGCTCGATTTTAATTCGTCATATGCACCCACATAAAGATAATAGGCACAGCGGCGTAGCGTGGGTGTCAGCTGCCCGGGGCGGAGGACAATTTTGCCGCCCCCTTATTTAGTTATTCAATTTAATTGAACAATTTTGACAAACATAAGAAGTGATTTTTATTCACTCGGTTATTATTTGAGCGTTTTATTTATAGAATTTTTTGGATTTTTTTCTGCCAATGCCTATGCCCCTCGCTACACCACTGTATAAGCGTCATATTTTGTTTGGACATGTCAGAGCTACCTTGCTTTTTTTTAGATAAATGACTACAATACATAATAATTATTACTTGTGTAGCTCAACCATGAGTTTGAAGAAATAATATTTATCGACAATTTCGATACAAGTTTTGTATGACCCTCATACGCAGTATCTCAAAGAACGCTTCAAATTTTTTAGTGCAAGCCACAACCTTTGTCTTTGCTCTGATATTGATAATATTTAGGAAACACCTCTTGCTCGATCTGATTTTTACCACAATTCCTTTACCGTTAAGGGGAATACAGGCGCCGAACGGCCTTGACCAAACATTCGTTGTTTTTATTAATTGTATATTAAAAACAAGAAAGAAGGACTTTTTTTTTAATTTTGTACAATTCTAAATGAGAAACCCTTTTTTCGAATTCGATCACTAAAAAAATACTTAGGGATTTGAATCTTCTAGGTTAGCGTAGGCGCTTAAACTACTAAAGCGATGCTTTACAACTTCAGATACAATTGTATCTTACAACAGAATGCACTATTACGGTAAAATGCAAGAACCAACTCGGGAGAAACAATTAATTAATTGTTAATCCCTTTTGTACTCAAAAGGAAACCACAGAGGGATTAACCAAACAGAGAGTTCGTTTGTAAGTAGGCACCGAACGTTACAAGATTAAGACAACTAAAGGACGACTCAAACACAAACGAATACAAGCAACAGGCTAACCGGCGAGGCAACATAGTAAGGTAGTATTTAGTAATCTGCGGTGAGGCGGAATCCTTAAGCAACCTACTTAACTGACCCCAAGATGTCGGCAACACTTTGCCGGCGGGCTAGGTCGGCGGCAGCTTCACTTATTGCCTGTTGGAAAAGTATACCAACAACACTTTCTCGCCTTAAATTGGCTTAGTCTTAGAATGTGTGTGAAAATTTCTTATATTCAGATTAAGAAAAGTGATAAGAACTTCACGAAGAAAGAGAACCTATCATCATCATCAACCCTAGTGGGTTAGTTACAGGGTCAGTTAGGCTTCTCTTCATTCCATTAGTCGGACTCCGGCTAACTGATGAAATCCGAAACTGATAGAAAACTGACGAAACACGTGTTTTGACTGGCGATTGGGATGACGCCTACTATCAATTTGCAATTGGGTGAATCAACTTTTACTTGTCCTAGCGTATTTTTCATCGATAAAATAAGTTTATTATAGCCAATGAAACATCTTAACCGATAATTTACTAATTAATACTAAATCAAAACATTTTTATGTATAAATTCGGTCGTCCAGGGGACAAAACCATATTTTCATACAAATTCTGGGACATTTTTTGTCCCCGGGCAACTGCTTCCAAACATATAAGAACTGTATTTTTTTCTGATATTCTCAGTTATAATATTGGTCTATGTATTAAGATAATGTTTATATGATTAGATTACTTAATACGGTTTAAACTCGTAAAGGTAGAAACTGCGGCACAAAATCAAGTTAATTCATCCAATTATTCTCACCATACTAATGGAATGAGCTGATGCCAAACTGACCGTTAACCACAACCCTTAATTCTTATTTTTGTATATCTAATTTTTGTCTCAACGCAGACGTTAATCTGCGCCAAAATGTCCTAAGTGTTTACTCTCTCCGAATGTACCATGGAGGGAATTAAAAGTGAGTCAGTTGACCGACCTACGACAATTGGTCGGAATATGTCTATTACAGTCGTGATCTGTCAGCCGGGTTTGACATAACGCAATTAACTTATATCCGTGATCTGGCTCCGTTTCAGCTTCCCCGATTGTACATATCTATTATAATTCGTAAACTATCAGGGGCTTAATTTAAAACGAAACATATTGAGTTGACGAGGGTCCAAATCAATTTGTGTCGGGTAGTTTAGGACGGTGTCGGACGTGGGGCGGCACGGGACGCCACGGGATAAATGAAGACACGCTGGAAATGATCGTGTCTAATCTGGAATCGATTATGGATTTTGTGTGACAAATGGAAGGGATACGTGTGGTGTTCCGCTGAGTGTCGTACATTATATGTTCGCACCGTACGCGCTGCACGTCAACAAAATGTCACCTTAAACGGTCAACTCACTCAGCGGAAGCCTTAAAAAATAAAAATTATAAAATATAGATAGGCTATATTCTTTTTCTTTCCAAATAAAGACACAGCATTCATTTATTTTGAATCAGTATTTCAGAAACGGTGTTTCATGTCTCTAACTTGAGAATTGACGATCTTTCATACAAACTTTCAACCCCTATTTCGCCCCTTAGGGGAAGAATTTCCAAAATTACTTTTTTAGTATACTTAATAAAACAATCCTGCCCACCAAATTTCAGCGATGAGGAATCAATCAGTCAGTATATAAATGGATGAGTGAATAAAACGGGTAACAAACCTGTCCTAACCTAACATTAGAATTTTTTTTAATAAAATTACTAAAAATACTGTAACTCTGATACTGCATCATCTAGCTAATGTATAAGGGGTAAAATTAAAAGAGAGTCAGTTGACGGACTACGTCATTTGGTCGGAATATGTCAATTCCATTTAGGTCGTGATCTGTCGCCTGGATTTGACATAATGACCAACTTACTTAGAACCGCCATCTGGTTCTAAAATAGAAATCAAAATCTTTTTATTCTAAACAAGTACTTTAAGTACACTTTCTGAACGTCGAGACTACAGTGCCTACAGTTTGCTTGTACTTGTACAGCTTTGCTTGTACCTAGCTATAAATAGAATCCACATATTTTACGTCAACTCATTTCTCTGGTCCAAAAGCCTTTACTTATGCAAAAAATGACAGTTTTCAAAATGAAAGTTGTCTGCTTTCTCTATTAATGTCTTTTTTCCTTGTGCCCGCTTTGGGCACAGCACCTTTAAGTCTAATCCTGTAACAACTTTTAGAAGGGTTTAATATTAAAAAAAAAACAAACAATTGATTTTAGTAATTTTATTGAAAAATTTACATTATCTTACATTAAGAGATACTTAAATATTAAGAGTCGCGAGTCCCAATAGTTAAATAGATATTCAATCAAACGGTTGATTGATTGAAAAATATATACTTAAATACATCACACTGACTAGATTCCACACCCCTCTGTTTCTTTATCTAGTATGTGACGAGAATCATTTGTTTTATGATATTTAGGGCGCAAGCGAGCAGACGGTTTACCTGATGGAATGCAACCTCCGTCGCCCATAGACACTCGTAACATCCGAAGAAGCTCAAGTGCAGCGCCAGCCTTTATAAGGGAATAGGGAATACCTTATAAAGGCTGGCGGTACCAGCCAGGTACCGGTACCAGCGGTAAACACACTCACTTAACGAAACACAGCACACCGCCGTTTCACGACAGTTTCCTGTGATTGAACCTGCACCCTCTCGAGTGCGCACCAAACGTCTTACCCACTAGGCTACGGACGCTCAACATACAAATATATTGTTGTAGACATAAGTTGGTACACGGCGGCTATTTTTAGAGATGCAGTCGCGCATTCCTTACATTATAGGTACACTATTGCACATTTTCTAAAAACGTTAGCCGAGCAATTGTATCGACGCAAACGCGAGATTGCGTAGCTTCAAAGAGTCGCCGTGTGTGCCCTTAAGAGAGAAGCGTCTTGTGTCTCGTTTGCAGATCGGGCTTCATACATTTTTTTTTGGTTGTGAATTAAAATTTCAATTATGAACCAGTTTCATTTCAAAGTTTTCAATCTGTCACATACTTGATAATATTATTAAATTGTTAATAACAAACGAAAATCACTATTTCTATTGGAAATCTGTGGGTTTATTAGTAGTGACTGTCAAAATGTCCGGTTCCAGCGCTATTCCACTATCTCAACATGAAACAAATAAATATGCAAGCAAAAGATAATGAAAATATCAAAATATATACATAAATATGTAGAAAGACATAATTATATAATATTGTATAAACACATGAGAAAAGCGTGTTATTCCTAGAAATAGTTATAATGTTATACCTACACCGTACTGGCCGAAAGCATGTTACTATAAATAAATTATAAATACGCAATTAAAGCAATAAATAATAACAATAATTAGTAGAATAATTTAAAGCGTATGTAATAACAGTATTATTAGCTTATAACAATAATAATTAGGCTAGCTAAATTAATAATAAGTTGCTTACTGTAAATTAAATAAGTTATAATGATAAATTTTGTTACTTCGTTTCGTTAATAATCATTATCTTTATATCAAATAAAATAAATAATAATTTGTACAACAGCATTCGAAGAGATTTAAATAATGACGATTACCTAATTTAATAAAGATTTTGACCTATAAACTACATAATATTCTGCCTGATCCTAAAGTAAAATCTACTGATATTAGTGTTGAAAGATACCCAGCACAATCGTTTAAAATTAATTGTTATTAGATTAAATTATAATTTAATTCCATAATTTATTTAAATAATTGAACGACCCTATAAAATAACTCGATCATTAGTCTATTAAAGATGCATAATAAAAATTCATTTACACTATTATATATATATTTTTATAAATTAATTGCTATAATATTAATAAAATCTATCATAACATAATCTTTGGTACATAAGCCGTAGTTACATACTATTAGTAAAAATCACTATATTATTTTATTCACAAGTGCTATTCCATTCGTATCTAGTCGGGCAAAAAGACACTAAGTATATTTTTGTTTTTTGAATAAAAGGAACAACTATTTTTGTATGTAGGTATATTTGTAACATAATATAATTTATACCTATCTATATTAGTAAATGGCACCATTAAACATAACGTTCATTAAAAATGAATTGTAAAAAAGTAATATCCTTTTTAATAATTTTGTTTGCGGCAAAAAAAGCGCTCTTTATTTTTAAAGTATACTCCATTTTAATCAGAAAGGCCTTGATTAAACAATATTAACCCAACAGAAGACATTTTGTGATTGTAATAAAAATATTTTATGGCATCTTTTACGCACAAAATTATATTGTCTAGTTACATGAAGCTATCCTAAGTTTCAGATCAAAGTGAGTTTTAATACTAATATACAAATGTTACAAATCACTTTAGAAGACATTCTGATTATGAGCTTAGAAGTACATCAAATATTTAAGTATCTATTATGAACTGTCCACTAATCACATAAGTCATGAAAAGGCGGGTGACAAAAATCGCGTGGCCTTAAAAGCCCGACCGCATATTATCCTAATTTCTAATCAGAAAAATTCGGCGAAACACACTTCATATATAATGTTGTAGACACCTCATACTATCCGAAATCTCTGATAGGTTTGTCTATTGGAATTAGACAGCTGCGTCAGAAATTTCGGATTTCGGATCAGAAATTCGGATAATGTGCTTAGGAAATGTATACTAATCATGTGACACTCGAAAGGGGGAGGTGACAATAATGTCCTTAAGCCTCACTATATATACTAAAAAATGTGAATAACGAACGGCCCCTTATAAGTCGGAGTACCCCCGTCTCTCCATATACCTGACATCGTCCCCCGTGTTGGTGATCACCTGCAGCACCCTGAACGACTTGGACTGCTGAGGAGGACCGTCCTGGATGAACTTGTGATAGTAGACGCTGAAATTCACAACGGTAAAGGTTACTCGGGTATAGAAGAGCGTGATGTTAAAGTACCGACTTAGTACGTCCACTCATTATCCGAAATTCTGATCAGAAAAATTCGGACGACTCGCCGGAATGCACCCTATGCATACGAAACCTTTGGACCCGCATATGAAATTCCTGATAGGTTTTTGTATGGTATTTGACAGCTACATCCGAATTTCCTGAGCACGATTTCGGATAATGTGAGGTCTGGCTGAGAATATGTTATGTTTTCTTGTTAAATTACTAAAAATATATATACACTTACTATACTGTTATTTATTATAGTTACTGTTATTTATAAAAGTACTCGGTTTAAGTAGTCTTTTTACACAAAATTGCTAATAACATTTTTGATGGTTACAAGTTTAATCTGGCATCAGCTCGTTCCATTTCTCTAGTGAGAAGATTGACGAAATGATCATTTTTTATTATAGACTTATTGAATTTTTGTCGACATGTCAACCAAAAATTAATCTCGATTATGTAATTTTTTGTTAATATTGAATTATATTTACTCGCATGAAAAGGAATACACTTAATTTTAATCTTATAAGCTTAGATCTTAATAATATTTAGCTAGAATCACAGTAAAATTCAATACCAATCGTTAATCAAAATAATGTCGAAAGCCGTAACAAAGTAGTAATTACTAACACGAAGCGTTACAATTTGCAGCTCCAATTTCGATGTAATTTTAGCGTCTAATTACTGGTAAAAGCGTGATGGATGATTTGTCAAAATTAGAGTAGTAAGTATAATGATAGGCGTATATTGTGCTCGGTGCAGACGGGCAACCGTTGACTTGAGACTGCGACTTTTCGGGCGACATCTTTCTCTTTAATTAGGAAATCACCATTATAGGCGGTAGTAAGAAATTGAAGCCCTTAACTTTAATTTGATGAAAATCCGACAGAGAATATCAGGAGTTTAATATGAAAGTCTTTGCTAAGATTAAATTAAATCATCATGAAATATCATAAAGTACGACAACATACGGTTTTTAATGATATTAACCATAAAATACGCCAAGCTAGCCTCCGCTAGTCTGATATATTTCTGGACTTATACTCTTTATATTAAGTAGGTAATCTATCAAAATTTGCGCGTATATCTCGAAATTTAAATAACTGTTATTTATCGCGTGCAACGACGACATCGTTATATTTGATGACATGTGAAATTAAAAAATATTAAATATAGGATATTTTTGTCGTCAGCCACTTGTCGCGTTCGCAAGTCGCGCGTCTGTGTTAGCCTTGTAGTAATGATAAGCATGTACATTTAGTGTAACGCAAGAAAAGTGTTTACTTAGGACAGTGCAAACAGCTCCTAGAACCGACCACCGAAGCTGAAAAGTTTAAATATTGCTTTAGAACCCATTGTACGAGTACATGTCTTTTGGGATAAAAGTTGTAAGCGTTTGGTCTCTTTGCCAGTTGATAGCCTTTGTTTGCTTTTTGTGAGAGAGTCTTTGACTGTCTTTGATGTAATAATGCAAAGATTCAGACCACCTTTTATATTATTCTGGTTAAATACAATATCGTGCCAATCCACCATCGAGGAAATTGATTTCCAGGCAGTTGACGGACTTACGTCATTTGGTGAGAATGGGTCGGCTGGGTTTGACAAAACGCGACCAAATACAAGATCCGCGATCTGGCTATGATTCAACTTCACTAATGATACAATCGCAGGTAAGGTGCAATGTATACATTAAATATTATTATAATAACAATTTGAGTGTTTCATAATACTGTGCCTGCCGCAACTCTGTGGTTTTTGGCATTGCATAATGAGTGTAGTGTTTCAAATATTAAGGGCCTATTTCACCGCTTACTGATAAAGTTTCTGATAGGTTATCCACAACTATTTCGACAGATCTTCTATACAACATCTGTCAAAAAAATTTGTATATAGACTATCCGACACTTATCGGTAAGCAGTGATACAGGACCTTTAATAACAAAATTATCTAGATGTACACATATAACACACATTGAAAACATTACCTTTTGTTTGCTCCACCGTTTCCATTCCCTTCGACTTGTATTGGTATAATTCTCGTTTTCGGCTGACTGTCCTGGTTCTGGAAGGTCCTGTTGAGGCTCGGCAGGTCTGGCTGATCGTCGAACCTCACGAGCTGCGGTGACAATACCCTTATTATGCGCTGCGTCGGTTGAGAATACGGTGCCTGGGTTCTGTTGTGGTTCTCATTGGGGTTCTGTTGCATGTCGATAACTATTCTCATCTGTGGTTGACCGTTGGCTTGCTTGTTATGATTTCTCGTTTCAGTGCTGGAAACTTCCATTTGTATTGGGATGACTCGGCTACCTTGATTATCCCTCGGCACGCTCTTCCTATTTTCTGATGGTAAAGTAGACCAATTAGGTTGCACTGGTTGCTGGTATTTCGGTGGACTTATTATTTCACGAGCGCCTCTTTGCATTTCGTTGCTCTTTTTCACCCACTCTGGTTCGTTGTTGGTTTCTCGAGGCGGTGTCACCAGTTCTCTGGGTAAGCTTTTCCTACCTTCGAGAGGTCTTTGGCACCAAGCTGGTGGTGGTGTCTTTGTTTTTTCTTTTTGAGTTTTCACCCAGGGAGGAATTGCTTTAGGACTGTCAGGACAGTAGTAAACTGGCTCCTGATTTACGTATACGATTTCTCTGCTATCTCTATTAGCTGGGCTGTTATTATAATCTGGTTGGTTGGTTTGTTTCTTGGGAGTAATTGGAATAGAAATAGATGATTGATAGCGGTTTTCTGGTGGTGAGGTTGGTGGGGTGTTTCTAGCTTGTTCTTTTCCTCTCCAAGGTGCGTTGTTGTTTTGTACTACGTTGTTTTGTGTGACATTATTATGTATAATATTGTTTTGGATTCTGTTATTATTGTTGTCATGTGCAGCAACCCAAGGAGGAATATATTCTTGTTGTTGACTGCCTTGGTTAGTTGACGTAACTTCAGGTCTTCCAGCATTAAAGTTGTCCACTTGTTTGAGGTTTTCTCGCTTCCAAGGAGGACTATACGTTTGTTGGGTTGCTGGAGCTTCGTTGTACGTATTCTGGTTTTCGCGTGGGTATCTATTAATTGTATTTGTTCTCCATGGTGCTGGGTTGGATGGATTAGCGTTAGGACTTTGATTTTCAGCTTTAGGACTTTCATAATTAGTCTGATTATTAAAATTTTCCTGATTCCTCTGACCAACGCGTGGGAGAGTATGGAAAACAGAAGTAGGAGGCGATTGCTGATAGGTTGGAGGGTTTTGTGCAACATTGGGTGAGAATGGTCCTCGGTTCGAATAAGGTGATTGTGGGCGATTATTGTTAATATCGGAGTCCCGTTTTTCGGGTTGTCTCCAATGATTATTGGGTGTCGGTGAGTAAGGACTGTTATTGGTTATAGGAGATTGGTTCGCAAAAGGTTGAGGACTCTTATTGAATTGGGAATCTTGACGAACTAAAATATCTCTCGTAGGGGGTGTGCCATTCTGTGCAACAGGTGGCGAATTTTGGGCATATTGTGCTTCCGGCCTATATAAAGGACTTCCAGGGGATTGGTTCTGATGTATTGTATTTGTGAATGGTTTTGCATAATTTTGAGGCTGATTCTGGGGGAGCTTGACTGTTAGTGGACTGGGAACCTTCTCTACAAACTTTGGTACTGGACCCATTCGCTGTAAGTCGGCTTTCTCGGATTCCCAATGATAAGGACTGTTGGTTTTTCTCAACATTCCGATAGGATTTTCTGGGATAACGATTTCTGGTCTTTCTCCGAGAGCTACCGGTTTTGGTGATTTGCTATTAGGCGCTTGAATAACCAAAGGGGGTGGCGGAGGAGGTGCCGGTATTGATGGTGGAGGAGGAGGAGGTGGGACCGGCCCACCTGGCCCTACTGGGCCTCCCGGGCCACCTGAGCTTCCTTGGGGTTGATAGTTAGGACCTCCGTACTCTTCACCATATGGACATGGCTGCTCTGAGTGCTCCCATGACTTCTGTCGAGCCAGCCTCCTCGCCATACTCGGAGTTCTTATTTGTGATAGATCCAGGCCCCCCGGGGTATATGTGAACGGCTTCTTGTCTTTGGTCATCATGGCGTTCTGGATACATGCTGGGGGCTCGACGCTGCCCATCGGCTGAAACAGTAATACCAACAATCAACATGTTAAATCTCTAGCTTTAAGATAATAGAAAGTTCTATTATTTTTCTTTAGAATATTGTATTCTCGAATAGAACAGATGATATTAAAATATTCTTGGATCAGATTTTAATTTCTTTTGGGAGTAACTAGAGAGGTAGACCCTTAATAATAATTAGTCGAAACGTTTGCCCCGCAAATACAACGGATACTTACATTAACCTGTGTTTTGCCGAAGTTAGGTATTCTGCCGATGTGTCCAGGAGCGGGTCCGTATCTGGAAGACATCCAAATTTTACTTTATTTTTAACCGCGAGATGACAACATCGCGGCTGTGGGCGGGCACGACCATTGTACTCGACTTTATCGCTTTTCATTTTTAATAGAGAAATATTTTGAAGAAAAGTTAAGTCAAAATTTTAATTGGTATGTTTTGATATAGGATCATACAGGCTTGTCGAAAAAATAAATTACCATTTTTAAATACCATATGAGCTTGTTTAAAGGTGTGATTTTGGGTCTTTATTTATTACCTTTTCTCTTATTCTTGTGCATATGATACATTTGACGATTACATAATATTTAATAAAGCACACCTCAAGCATTTGTGAAATAGTAATTAAAAAATCTCAATTTGTTTTCATTCCATCGTGGCGATCAATCACCCTTAAAATATAACTTTTGGTCCTAAATCTAGACACGCAGTATCATAGGCAAAAATATTTACCCGTTAGTAGCCATGGTTGCGTTCGCCAACTGCAATGAGATCACAAGCTGGATTAGTATCAGAACACCTGTCCAATGTTCTCCAGACTATAGGGTCTGTTAACACCGCAACGTGACGCGTCAATGCAACACAATTTAAATTAATTATTTAAAACTAAACTTTACTTAAAAGAGATACACATTAGCAGGCTAGCCAGCCTGCAGCTGCCAATTCTGAATTTTGAGAGATTTATTAAAAATATTTTGTGACGCCTCATTTTGATTTTTTTAAGTAGTCTTACCAGATGTCCTTAGGTAGCGCTAAGGATATCTGGAAAGTACTTATTAGCGGCTAAAGCTATCTATACAATATCTCAGGTTTTTGTATTCTTAGTAGATGCTTAATGGCATTTTCAGAGCGAAGTCACTACTCTTTAAATACTGTAGTACTTGAAAACAGGATTTTTAGATTTATCGTTTCCCAAGCGCATACAGCACTCGTGCATTGTGCGGATTTCCTCACGTTTTCCTTAGCAAACGTACTATGTACTCAAGATCAGAAAATGTCTCATTGGTACACACATTCACCCGGGTTCGAACGTAGCAGCATCTCGAGTGTCAAACAAACGTCCACTAGGACACTATAGCGTTCTATGTATAATATGTTACATAATAAAACACTAAAAATTTTATTTCAAATATTAACAAGTCAAATTATCAATATACATCATACTTCTATCAATACTAATAGTATGAATGCGAAAGTGGGTCTGCCTCCTGTCTGTGACCTCTGCACACCCAAACCAGTGAAGCGATTTTGTTGAAGTTAGGTATGGAGATAGTTTGAGTTCCGGGGAAGGGCTTTAAGAACTTTTTAACCCGGGAATGTATACTCGTACAGTTCTCGCACGATAAACGAATTTTGATGCGACGTAGTTGCGGGCGTCCTGTAGTCTATTATATAAATATAAGTCGGGATTTCCTACCTGACGATATAACTCCGGAACGCACGAACCCGATTTCCACGGTTTTGCATTGGTTGGAAAGGTCTCGGGCTCCGTGAGGTTCGTAACAACAAAAATTCAAGAAAAATTTCAAGAGAAAAAATACCACGTGGGCGTCCTGTAAGTGTTAGTAAAATCATTTGACGTTGGACAAGAATGGATATTAAAAAAAACTCAGCTGTCTGTTATGTATAGGGTTATTTAAATGCCTCAGACACTGGAGCAGTTTTTCTACACAAACATTGTCTTCTGTTTCCTCCCTCGATAATACTCAGTAGAGTTATAATTTTTTCAATATATTTTTTATTAGCATATCCGTATGTTTTCCTTTTTTTATAATTTAATTATTAAAAGAGATATGAACGTTCAAAACCTGAAAAATTGGCCAGATATTCCGCTGTGTTCAAACATCCAGAAAACAAACTTGGCAAAATTATGTAAAAAAGGGACACAGCTCAAGCTTTTCTTAATTTTTATTGGTAAAGCTTTTGGAGAAGGAATCAGGAAGACAACGCATCGTTGATTTCCTGTTCCTCTAAATGTTTTTTTTAAAACAAGATGCAATTGTCTCTTTTGCGCTCTCCGACCTCCTCGGGTTACAGCAATTTATTATAAATAACTATTTTTCATTTCTCTAGCTGCTGGTGTATACTCTTAAGCAATATATTTTACAATTTGTATTCAACCCGGGGAGGGTTGAATACAAATATTATAGTAGGATATATAGTATCCTAGCTACGCCCTTGATAGTGGGGAGATGTGGAGAGGCCACATTATAACAAGAGGACCTATCAGCGACAACATACATATTATAGTCAAGATGGCATGTCGGATCAGAATTTGGCGCTGGTCGGTAATTATAGTTGTGGCGGAGAGCCAGGCATCATATTAGTACAACTGCGCCTTAACATTCCTAAACGTGATCAACTCTTTCCTGACTATTCAACTATCGCGGATGTGCATTGAATAAATAAAAAAAATCCCTTATCTATCTTTCTATACATATGATAAAACAGTAAAATTAGAGTGTCTGTACATTTAATATTTATACAAAATAATCAATGTGGGGGTGCTAAGGAACAGTAATAGAACACATATAGACAAAAAAATTTGTCTGTTTATCTGTTTGCGTGTTTGTCGAGATCGACAGGAGAACGTCTGTCGGGTTCGCTAGTAATTCTATACATACTTCCGTACTTTTTTTTACTATTATAAATTTGAAAGTGTATTTAGAATACCCGCCAGCAGGCCGGGTGACATTCCGCCGCTTTAGACTTCGAGGTGTACTTTCTGCGGGCGGGCGTCGCGTGTTCGCGGCGGTCTGGTTTCTTGTTTGGTATCGTCGTGCTCTATAATTATGTCTACTCTGGTGGTTTCGACGTTCAAAAAGTTTCCTTGATAATCTTATCTTGAATAAAGACACTTTGACTTTGTATCTTTCTGTCTGTTACTTCTTCACGCCCAAACCGCTAAACCAATTTTGTTGAAATTTCGTATGGAGATAGTTTTGAGTTCCGGGAAAGGACATAGGAAACTTGTTATTCCGGAGCTATCACCTCGCGATAAAAAAAATTAACGAAGTAGCGGGCGACATCTAGTTGATGAATAACTTCAAAAATGCAAATGTAGAAGAACGGTAAATTACAAATACTAAACTTATTTTGATCCTAGTCTTTAAAAAAGTTCTTTGATGTTTGTTTTAATTAGAAGTCTAAGGAAGTTACAAATGCAAAGTTTAAAGTAATTAAGGCTAGCGAATAGACTTGGTGTTTGACGTCAAATACTAAACTGTCTCGTTGTGTATTGTCTTGTTTACACCTCTTAAGTAGATAAGTAGGTAACTAAAATTTAACTACATTTTAAGTGACTCAACTTGTTATTTTCTACTAAATTTTGTGTTTAAATGCAATGAATAACATATAATTTAGTTAAAATTTAGTTACCTACTTATCTACTTATTACGTGTAAACATGACATTAGGCGATAATGAGGAAAAAAGTTGGAGTTTTTGACGAATAGCGAACTATTTACCATTATTCTTACTTTTTTATACTATCAAGGGGGCAAGCGAGCATACAGGTTACTCGATGAAAAGCAACAAGCCGTCGCCCATGGACACTCGCGACATCCGAAGAGTCGCATGTGTGTTGCCGCCATTCATTAGGGAATAGGGAATGGGAATAGGGAAGTTAAGCCCCCGTTAATTCACTCACTGAACGAAATACAGCACAACGCCATTTCACGCTAGTTTTCTGTGAGGCCATGGTATTACGTGGTATTATGACAAATTGTGATACATTTGCTCAATCTAGGCCGTAGCGGTCATTAGCCCTCTGTAAAAAATTATGTCACTTTTGTGCAAACCGCGAGTTGAAATGTGACATATTTTTTACAGAGGGTCAATGACCGTTACTACTTAGTTTATTGGCATATAGACTTATTCGGTCGGTCTAAAAAAGTCTTGTTTCCAAAAGAGACTTATAGTATTATTCGTATTTACTACGATTTTCGATTTTACGCAAGCGAAGCTGCGGACAAAAGTCTACATATATCGGGGTAGCGTAAATGATATAGCATATTTCCACCCACATAATAAATAACAATCAATCATTACGTGTCGACGTAACTCTACTTACAAATAGCATTCGTCTAAATCCGAGACGTGACTCAGATATTACTCACAACTTGCAAAATAAACAAACTTTACAATTGCCAAACTATCCAACTGCCCTCGCCGACTCGTTCAGAGGGGTTAATAGACAAGTTCTTCTTCTTCTTCATTAATGAATGAATGAAATAAATGAATGAAATCATTAATTTATTTAATAATAATAATAAATATTCTTTATTGTGCACACATAGATTGACTATTTAAAAACATTTTTAAAACACAAGTATAACACAATGGCGGCCTTATTACTAATTAGTAATTTCTTCCAGGCAACCACGGATAGAGGAAACATAATTATATAAGGCTTATGTGAATGTGCCACTTATAATATTATATACATATACATAATGATACCTAATAATACATACACATA
>JAOTAV010021630.1:0-22839 GCA_026546445.1 Cyclargus thomasi
CCAACTTTAAACTGTCAATTTATATCGTAAGATACGTCCAACAATTATATTGATCTCGAGTACACCTCAAACTTTTTTTTTACCCGTCCCCGGCCCCGCTCCGCCCCACATTCCTAGGGCGCGGTACAGAAATTGTAGTCAAGCTAAAATTTATAACAGTTCGAAACTTTTGTCAAAATTTATAAATAATACCAAAAAAGTACAACATTTTTATGCGGTCAGTACTTTAAAGAAATGTCAGTCGAGCCGTGTGCCAAGTTAATCCGCATAAGTTATACGTACATTTACTTGTAAATATAGACTTAAATATCATGGCTCAAAATTTAGTCATTTTTTTTTCTTACATTTAAATTAAGTATAGCCATGACTATTCATAAAAAATAAATGAAATAAAAACATCTATATTAAACATGGAAGGAATAAAACACAGCTAGATGTACAAAAATAATGATGATAAAAAAGAAACTACAGTATAACAGACAAAATCACAAACTATTCGATAGTAAATAAAAACTCTGTGGCCATGCAATGCCCACATCGCATGTTTAAACTTTTTGACTTTAGATAAAGCAATTTGACTATGATCAAATTACTTTTTTACTGTGAAACATTAATTTAATATTTAAAAATCTAATATAGAGATGAATTGGGAGTAATTAGCAAAAAAAATAAAGACACGTACAGCTCACAAAATCATGAAAAACCCGGCCATTTCACACTCGGATTATATTTTTAATATAAATTCCAAATTGCCATTTTCCTGTTTTATCCGCCTAAACCTTTTCCCACCTCATGGGGAAAACATCGGAAAATATTAAACACAACATTATTTTTTCAATCAAAATAAAGTCTTTATTTATTCGTTTTTGACGCCAACATTTGAACGAGCTCTCTTGAAATGCTCTTACATGATTACGAATCATTGCCAACGATATTATTATAACTTGCTACAAACTTGTTAAACAATATTTTAAATAAAAGTATACCACTAGCAATAGTCCCAATTAGATATCACTTCCATACGATAACTCTACTTAATCTCAACGTAAAAGGTTACTAACGCAGTCTATACTCAGATAGACGGAAATAAAATCAAATCTATGGAAGTGGGGATCTCCTGGGGATGGAATTACCGAGGTCTGGCACTCACCATATTACCCTATTTCACTTGATTACAACTTGCAACTCGACGCTGGATTTTTTCAAGCATTTTTATTTTCCCGTCTCAAACAAATTGAATAGACACTAAGCATTTTGTCGATGTAACTTCTGTTCGGAGTTAGCAGGGATTTCTGATTAGCAAAGTTCAGTATTCATCAGAAATGTTTTGTGCGCTCTGAGCTCTCGATTTTGTTGATTCGTTATTTAGTTCCAACTTGTAGCCGGGAAGCAAAAGTAAACGTTTACGACCTAATTTTACAAAAATATGCTTTTTCTATAGGGTGAAGTGAAATCGGGTAACAACTGCTGTTTACATTTTATTATTCTACGGCTTAGGTAAAACATTTAAATAAAAAATATATAATATTCGATTAAGTCCTTGAAAGTTCTACACGGTGGGAACAATCATCACGCACAGGTACACTGTGATCCAATAAAAATTACACCCTCAGTTCATGGCGTAAGATTGAAAATAGCTATTTTTTATTTAAATTACCATTTACAACATCTAATGAAGCAGTTTGGTTTGCAATTTGGAGTGCATCAAGGTTGTGTTTGACAAACGGTTTTTCAAACACGACCATTTACAAAATTAATATATAAAATGCACCTTCAGTTCATGGCGTAAGATTGAAAATGCATTGCATCATCACAGTTAAGTGATGTTTGTGCACGCCCTGTAGAACGTCCTTTAATTTGAAACATTGGTGTACCTTAGGTTGTCCCTTTAGGAATAGATAGCAATATAGTTTATGGTACATCATAATGTAGTTCCCAGAAAGTCTAATTGCTTAACACACACATTGATAGATACTACGAGTATTTACGAATATATATTATATGTAACTAAAAATTACATTAAAATTTGCATGCGGTCGACAGTCACGCGAGAAAATATAAACCTATTCAAATTAGCGACTTACATACATTTTAACTTTACAGTTACGCTGGCGCGGAAACTTCCTCTATAAAGGAAAATTATGTTTAGCAGGCGTTGCATTCGGCTGCTCTCTTATGCATTCCACCTTCAGACAATGTTAAGAACTTTATGGAGCTTTTCTTTAACAGAACAAACCGGCGCTGTTTGATTTCGCTTGGAAATTCCCAGCCGGTGATGGCGAGCATTTATCAGCTTGTTCACAAAGTGAATTTGCAATAATAATGGAGTAATGTATTCCAGACACTTTTCTCTGCGTTTGTTTAAAAAAGTTCATTAAACATGAATGCAAGTTGACTTTAGTTATATAATTTATTCACATCTATAAATATAATATAACAGTAAAATTAGCGAGTCTGTACAATAAATATTTTTACAAACTTATCAATGTGGGGGTGTAAGGAACAGTATAGAACACAAATCAACGATAAAAAAAAGTTGTTTGTTTGTCTGTTTGTACAAGCTAATCTCCGGAACTACTGAACGGATTCGAATAATTTTTTTTTTTTTTTTATTGTTTTTAAGTCTAGGCAACGCATTGGATATTTTTTATTCAGGGAAAATGTACGGCTCCCGCGATATACAAATTTTCACGCATCGAAGTTGCGGGCATCAACTGGTACTTAATAAATCTATCCTTTCACACTTTCATAATAAATGCCAAAGTGTGTCTGTCTGTTACCTCTTCGCGCCTAAACCGCTGAACCTATTTCGCCGAAATGTGGTATGGAAATACATAGAGTCTCGGAAAGGACGTAGGACGTATTTTATCCAGTAAAAATGTACCGTTCCCGCGTAATAAGCAATATTTGGCGCAGGCGTCATATATTTGGTGTAAGCGTCAGTATGTTTCTAGTGTAATTATTAGCAAGTATATTGAAATACCGAAGCTAAATATTTCTAATAATTCCCTCCGGTACCTACCCAGGAATTTCGATACAATAAGAGCTAGTCTAGAGTCTGGAAACAGTAATTATTGAGCTAAGACCAAGTTGCGGGCACTTTGCGGCACTATAATATATCGACTTCGTGGACTCATTCATAGAATGACATTATACGAATTCTCTTGGATGTAGTGTATAACTGTATACACAATATTATTAATTTTACTGTTTTTTGAAATATTTTTGTTCTGATAATTCATTTTAGATTCAGTTAATTTCAGAAAAAAATTAAAATATTTTTTTCTGAAAAGATTTCTTTAATGAAAATAGATGTAGTTTACGTATAAGTAAGTACGGAGGTACAGTATTTTGTTGTATGGTAACTTAATCTCTATTAAATTGACTAAATTAGTTTTAAATTTGAGTGAAATAGAAACATAAAATTAGACTTCAAGAAGAAAAATATATTAGAGAAAACATTAAGTAATAAAAATAAAACCAGAATCTTTTCTTAAAATAACATACGAAATTATAATAAACAGATTTTCCTCTCTGTTTGCAATAGAATGAAATAAAACGCTGAGCAAATTTAGTTTTTACTAAACATCTTTGTTTGACGTCTATTGTTTGTAAATTTATATGAAAATAAGCGTTAAATATAATGATTTTCGTGCGATTTTTTAAACAATATGTCGGGGCATTAAGGACGTTCTTTGTCTGCGGCCCAATCGATTCCGTCTTTTCTCTCGTGGCCCGCCAGACCCCATTATTCTCGGAAGTGGGCCAGCCCCTAATAGAATATTTTCTACTCAACTTCCCGTCAATTTCAAGCATTTTTTCGTATTATGATTGTGTTTGAGAACGCCACTAGCCGGGGCTTTATTTTCTTCGGGGCTTCACACTCTGGTTAAATAAAACGATATTCCAATGTAATATTTTTATTTAACAGATATCTATTACGGGTTACGAGCTAATGGATAAATATATTCTATGGCATTCTGGTGTTCTTGCTTTGCGGTTAACCTGTAAAAAACAATCATCTATTACATAAAATCCTTCGTCCTGAACTATATGCATTTAGGAATTAACGTACAGCCTAAACTATTGATCGTAGCTAAACATGCAATTTGGGGTGAGTATTCTCCCTATGACTGAAGCGATTAATGACCACTGAACTGATGTTGCTGAAATTTGTTACATACTTTAAATCTCGGGGAAGGACGTAGAAATATTTTTCCGGCGTAACAAACGAATTATTTAGCAACAGAGTTGTAGGCATCTTTTTTTATGGTATTTAGGGGGCAAGCGAGCAGACGAGTTACTGTACTGTACTGACGGATAAAGTAACTGCCATTTCCCATGGACACTCGTAACATTCGAAGAGTCGCAAGTGCGTTGCCGATCTGTATGAGGGAATAGGGATAGGGGGATTAGGGAAGTTGGGCCACCGGTAAACATACTCACTGAACGAAATACAGCGCAACGCCGTTTCGCTTCAATTTTCTGTGAGGCCGTGGTATCACTTAGGTCGAGCCGGCCCATTCGTGCCGAATCATGGCTCCTACAGATCGCAAAATGTCTCATTGGTACACTCTCGAATTGCGTACCAAAGGTCTTACCCACTACACTACAACCAAAGATATTTTTTTATATTTTTTATTTCTACTTACTAATTTCTAATTTGCATAAAGTATAACTAAGAAACGCGCTAATATGTAATCCTGTAAGCGATTGTGCCTTTACCTAAGGCTAAAGAATGCATAAACTTAACAAGTTGTAGGGACAACCGCACCCATTCACTTAGCCCTGTCTCGTAAATATGTGCGTTAGACCCTTCGTGATCTCTAATATACCTTCTTCACACTCGCTAGTTTATATAGGGTCTCATTTCTTACATAAAGCCCGTGAAAATGTAGAGTACAAAAGTAAAGGATAGGAAGAAAGTTTTGCTTATCCTCTCAGCAGCGGGCTATCAAAGCATGTCAATTCTCTAGGTACCTTGTAGACTAGTACTACAAGATACCTAGAAGAGTTGAGAATTAAATACGAAAAAATATACGAAATGACAGATTTTAAGTATGAAATGACAGATTTTTAGCATAAACTGACATAATGTTAAACAGATTTTCCCTCTCATGTCTTCTATCTATCCTGCTAAAGGGATAGACTCTTTCTAGACCACCATGCTAAGCAAGCTGGAGTTGGTTTGTCCATTAGTTAGGCTCAGTAAATTCTAACGATATATTATAATTTTTCCAGACGTATTTTTCCTGTTGGTGTTTCCATCTTTCCATGTTAAACAGTTTATTACCAACTTTGTTCATACAGCGTTTTATATCTTACCGCGTAAACAAGCTTGTTACAGATATAAAAACTTCACGAAACAGTTATCTCGTAAAAAGCAGAAACATAAACAAGCGTAATTACCAGATGAATCCTCCTCACTTGCCGTAAGGACAGTAATGCCCCGAATCTCTGTAATCATAAAACTTATTTAAACAAAAGTCCTTAATGAACATTTATACACACGTGTAAAAGATATAAAAAAGCCGGCCAAGCGTGAGTTGGACTCGCGCACGAAGGATTTCGTACCAGTAAAGAGTACCAGAACCAGGAAAAACGTGTTTTTGAAAGTTTACCAGCTATTACAGAGCACACAGTGCAATCGATACCGCAATGTCTTCTTTATCCAGCAGCACCATCTATCATCAAAAGCGGGAAAACACTTTTGTTTTATAAGGGCCCCCCTTAAAAATGTTATTTATTTTGTTTTTAAACATGTTTATGAAAGATTACCAGCTATAATAGAACACACAGTGTAATCGATATTGCGATGTCTTCTACATCCAGCAGCACCATCTATTATCAAAAGCGGGAAAACACTTTTGTTTTATAAAAATGTTATTTATTTTGTTTTTATTATTTCTTGTTATAGCGACAACAGAAATACATATACTATGAAAATGTCAGATCACTAGCTATTATTATTTTTGGGATAAAGCCTGAAGACAGACAGACGGACATACGACATACGGACAGGCATCGAAGTCTTAGTAATAGGGTTGCGTTTTTAGCCTTTGGGCACGGAACCCTACAAAGAGATTTTGAGGTATTAGATTTGTTTTTTTGTTATTCGTTTTGACGTTAAAAAGTTTTTAATTCGAGTTTCCAGCCTCGCTTGCATACAGAGTAGGTGGATTTTCCCCGCTCCAACTATTTTAATTAGGAACACTTCATAGCACTAATTAAGACTCGCTCATGAAAAACATACACAGCACCTTCAAGATTGTAAAACAAAAATCAAGAAACGCAATTTCAAAGTTTCGTCGACTGCCTAACGAGTTTATTTTACGAAATTACGAAATAGGACACTTAGTTAGCAACTTAGTTTAAAAATATTTTAGGAAATAAATAACGCTATTTAATGACGTTAATAATGTACGCATTGATTACGTAAACGTTATCGTACATTTAAAAAAATGTATATTTGAGCGCAAATATTAGGAAAAAATATGAAAAGAAATGTTCCAAAGCCTCGATCCTAAACAAACACTGTGTTGCGTCTGAAGAAACAAACAGAGATATCACAACACTTGTACACAAGGCCGTCGTTCGCCCTAGCAGTGCCCTGGGCGAAATTCCCTCGATGCTTCCTATAAAGCTGTGCCCATTTTACCAGGGCCCCGGACGATCGCTAATGGCACCCCCCCTAACGCCGCTACTGTTTTAAGTCAAAATCGCTGATGTTATAAGTGTTATCACGGGCGACAATTGCTTCCTATCAGGTGACCCCATAGCTCGTATAAAAAGCACTTTGTTTCTACTCACATAGGAGTTGCTCCCTGTTTGCTCTGCATGAGCAGCGACAAGCCAGCTTTGGAGGTTCTCTTGCCACGTGGCTTGTTCGGTATGTAATCTTTATTAATCATGTGATCTGAAATCATTAATAAAATCCTTACTAATATTATAAATTGGAAAGTGTGTTTGTTTATTTGTTTGTCCTTCTTTCACGCCCTAACGAAGCAACCAATCTACTTGGTTTTTGGCATAGACTTTTTGAAACGATGGAGAGTAACATAAGCTACTTTTCGTTTTGAAAAAACAGCCCGTCGTAGAAAAAAATCGAACTTTTATCAATTTTGACGAATTCCACGCGAGGAAAGCCGCTGGCAAAAGCTAGTAGGTAATATAATAAATAAATATTAAAGTATGGATAGCAACCTAGGTTTCCAATAGTAGGAATGAAAATAGATGAATTTTTGTGTAGAATAAAATATTTACCAAAAATATTACTATTAGGCGTTTCTCAACATAATAATTATGGCCGTGTTCGGTAGCGTTTTTGCATGGGTGCATGCTCGCGCAAAATCTCTTATACGAGGTGTGTTCAAAAAGTATTGCGAATTTTGAATTTTCGCGGGTTATAATATCTCATGGGGATTACTTTGAAGGGGACAAAATAAATATTCATGAATAAATAAATAATTTAAAAAAAAACACAAAATTCGCGATACTTTTTGAACACAGTAGTACTCATACGCTGTCATAACAACGTCACAAAAAGTTGTAGTCTGCGCAGTGTAAAATTTCACAGCGCATTCGTCAAAAAAACGCTACCAAACACAGCCATTCTTTATCTGTTAAAAATAAAATGTTTTGTTACTTACTCTTAAATATGTTTTCTGTTCTTTTCGTGTGTTCCTGCGCCAGTACTGGCAACACCCTTGGGTACATCGGAAGCGGCGTTCGATAAAAATCTGAAAAGCCATAAATAGCCTAAATGCTGCCCGCAACATGCAACTTTACTGTACTTTCATTTCCGTATTAAAATTCTTTATTAATGTGGGCCCTCGGAAATGACTCCCGAGGCCCCACATTAAAAAGAATTTGCATATTTTAGGAAGTCAGCTATAAATGAAAATTTCTGAACCCATGGCCATGTTTTCTTCGCTTTTTGGATATTATTTAGAGACTGTAAACTAAATAATTGGTCACACACGATGCAAGCATCTACACAAGCGTTCGAAGTAGTTTGTCAACAAGTTGATCAAAGGCGATCACAGACGATGACCGGCAAGCATTGGCGAGTATGCCAATTACTCGGTTATGAAGAGGAGCTATGAAGAGCTATACTCAAACGTAGCAGATTCTTAGAAGCTAGGGCTGCCAGACGGTCAGAAATCGGCTTGATTATCCCGAGTTTTTAATAAGTCCCCTCGACTCCCGATATAAATAATAATGTCCTGGCAAAAGAGTTCGATAGTGAAAGCACGTTTTCGTGAAACGAAACTTGCACTGCCCGAGTCGAGCCTATCCATTATATAAAAATAAGTCTGGTTTTCCTTTCTGACGAACTTCCTCCAGAACGCATGAACCTATTTCGAAAGTTTTCCATTCATTAAAAAGGTCTCGGGCTCCGTGAGGTTTGTAGCAAGGAAAATCCGGAAAAATGTCAGGAGAATAGCAGGAAAACAGCTTAAATCATTTTAAACATACAGCGCCATCTCAATTAATTTCTAATATTAGAATTTTAAAAGTTTATTGCGGGTTCTGTTGAGTGGTTACGACATGTAATAAGCATTTAATTTTGTTATAGAAAATAACAATTCTCATCTTTGTTACCACGCGGATGAAGTCGGGGGCAACAGCTAGTGTTTTTTGATTATGATTCACTTTATTTTTTAAATTGTCACGAACAAAGTCCAAGACCCCGAAAATCGGTCGAATCTCATTTTATAAGACTCGACCGATTAAAAATAAGACTCGATCTGGCAACCTTATTAGAAGCAGAGCCTCTACAATCTCCATAAAGTTTGATAAGTATCTGGACGTACTCAAATGAGAACTTACACAAAACGCGTTCCTCCACTTCCGGGTAATCTTCAAAGGCCTCGTCATAACGCCCACGGATGTAATCTGAGGGAGTTGTTCAAATGTTAATAGAAATATTAAATTTTGTAGAACTAGGTAACTTTTAAAATAAAAGATTAATCGAACTTATTATACATACAAGTGAATTTTAATATGTATGTGTACTTGACATGGTGGAACAAAAGTATGTGATACTTAAGACTTTAGAAAGTAGCAGCACTGAAAGAGATTTTTTTTACTTCTATAGGCGAGCGCCCCAGCGACAACATGAGTTTCCCTATACGTGCAGATCAGAAAATTAGAGACACAAACACACCCTAAATATCAGCGCTGAAAGAACATTTTTTGTAAGTTAGTAACCCAGCAAAAACAAACACTTTCACAGTAATCCCTTTATACGGAACTTATACACAACCTGGAGCATTACCATTTTGCTTTCTTGCAAGATGTAGAACAGAGAAAATATTAATTTACTGTTTACTTTGTGCGCTTTTTTTAAGTTATACCAACAGAGGACTACACCACTGAATCGATTTTGGTAAAATTTGGTATGGAGATACTTTGAGTCCCGAGGACGGACATGAGATACTTTTAACCCGGAATAATTTACGGTTCCCGTGCGATAAATTTTGGGGCAACGAAGTGGCGGGCATCATCTAGTGAATTGACAGCACTAGATTGTTATGGCGCATGTAAAAGTAACTTCTAAGGTTGCTCAGTGGTCGAAATTCGATCATAAATATTAAATCCATCGTATAGAGTAACAAAAAGAATCTTTTCTCAATTCAATCACAGACTTTTATTTGGCATAAAGGTCTCGTTACCAAGTCATTAAATTTTATTTTAAAAAATCACGGACTTCAACCATTTTTTGTGTGTGTACCGTTTTATTTATTAAAAATATACAAGATTCAAGCATAATATTGATATTCCACGATCCTCCTCCATATCAAATATAACTGGGAGAAATTTCATGATTATACATCTACACGTTTTTCGTAAAAAGGGGTACAAAGTTTTCCACTCGCGTATTAAGATATAGATTACCTTTGTAAAAGTTAAAACCGTCCCTGCCCGCGTCCGTACATCGCGCCGGTGTACAAATTGCCAGAGATATAATTATTATAAATGATTCCCTCATTTTGAACCACGAAGAATTATGACTGGCAGGTTCGGTAAGACTGAAAATGTGTAGTCACAGTTTTCTATTTATATAAACGGGAAGACGTAACTTTTCTGCGTAGGCTGCGCAGTGGAATTGTGCACCAGTCAAAGGTTCTATTCTAGTCAAAAATACTTTTTTTCATAATATAGCATAAACTTTTGCAGGTAGCTAAGTAATTTGTGTGTGCTTATAAGGTTAGTACTTCAAAGATATCAACTAGGTACGGTACGCAAAGAATAAAACGGGACGGGAAACTAAAACTTCGATCTCGCTCGACTCGACTGACTCGACTGTCTATGTGTTTATCTCCAGGCTGTACTCCAAGAATGGTGATAACTAGAGACTTGAAATTTTCACAGATTATGAACTCGATTGCGACTGATTTTTATTTCACCAACTAAATATAGGCTATATTTAGTTGGTAAAATAAAACTATTACGTAAAAAAAATACTAACCTAACCTAATAAATTTCTGTAACATTTCTTATTATATTTAATTGAAAATTTAATAAAGTTTCTTATGAGTCCGTCCATAAATAGTAGTTAATTATTTGAAATGAAATCTACAAAAGTTAATTAAGAGCTTCGAATTCATTAGCCTTTGATTTTAAGCGTTCCGTTTTACTGTTTTTGGCTTTCGACGGTTATACCCTCAGTATTGAAGTCGTTCTTATTGTTGACGGAATATAAAGTCTGATTAAAATCAATTATTTTCGATGGAAACTTACAGTAACATTTTATATTTCAATGTTTATTAAATGTTTTATTTATTGAACTACTTATAAAATATGAATGAATCGTTGTACCTTTTTTATTAGTAAGTTATTTTTTCGTTAATCTTTAAATATGCATAGGCCTTATCTACATGTCTCTGTATTCACATACTACAGCCAGATAAAATTGTAGAATTTGGTTTCATTCAATCCAAGTAAAAAAGCTCTACAAAAATAGTGAAGCTACATGGGGGCTGCAAATGCGACAGTCGGGACTACTTCGATGGAACAATGCTCGCGACAGCGCAGCGGGAAAACGCCTACCACTCGTAACTTATGTCACTGGCAATTGCTCGACCTAACTTAATATAAAATGTCAGGTAAAAATAAAACTTTGTTCGAATATACCGTGCAGATGACGTAGAGAAGGTGGAATAGATTCGCCTCGCGTCGTAATAGGAAAGGAGAAGAGAACGAAAGTAATCTCATAACGATTCGAATAGCTGAATAAAAAGACCTGATAAATAATAAATAAAAAAATAGAATTACCTGAATAAAGAGAAAAACTAGTTCCACCGCTAGGGCGAAAATCTTCAGCTCCCCTAACTTGAATAGAAATAACTACGATAAAATCGGCGTGGCGTCCTTTTGTATGACGTGCGGCGCCGGAGCCACGAACCGTCGCCTAGCGTCGCTTCCTCTTAACGCCGCTAATGTACACACCTTCAAATATCTCTCTTTCCAGTATTCCATTAGGCAAAACCATTCAACTCGTTAAAAAGTTCACTGATCGCCATTAAAAGTCAAACGAACAAACACACCGGATAAAACCGGACGACCACAATAGAAGATCATTAAAAATGCAGGTGAGTTAAAAAAACAATCATTACCTTCAAGCATTCAATCCTTCAAATGCGCCGCGATGTACTCCGACAACGACCATTTAGAGAGAACCCTGGATTCGTAATTTCGAGCACATTTTTGTCGCTTCATAGTCGTAACGGGGGTCTAGTTACGCTGGGTGTTTTTATACCGCGAATGCTCTTCTGTATTACGCTGTGAGCCATGGCGTTCATTTGCTGAGAGCCTACGCCTCAAGTGTCTCAAAAATCCAGCTGCATTCGTTACGTTTCATGTCAAAGTGTTAACATGTAAATAAAGTGCAAAAGAAAAAGACTTACCGCGGTAAGGCCGCCCAACCCTTAGTCTGATTTATAAGTTAAGTTTTAGGTACTAAAAACACACTTTTAAGTTTGATTAATTATTATTTATCTAGTAATAAATGACTAAATGCCAAGACCAAGCTTGATGGCCGCAGGCTCAGAAATCCATACTTATGAGGGCGATAAAAGCAAAATTGACTATTGCATAATTCCGTTTTATACTTGATTTAATAAGGTAGACGAATCGTTTATTTTTTTTTTAAATAGATACTACATTATATTTGTGAGCGTCTATAGTAGAGAAAACACAATAGCTTAAAATTTTCTCGAAAAAAAAATTACAAAGTTGTCTCTAATTTTCACGCATATTTCTTCGTTTCGCAAAGCGATGGACATCGATTTTTTGATGACATGAATTCGATGGACTCAGTATTTTAACACGAGATACAAAATTCTGTTACCGAGTTCCTGTAGAAGCAGTTTTTTTTTAATTTGGATATTTATCGAGTTATTAAGAAAAAACTGTTTTCGCGGCGTTTCCGCATCGTTCTGTTTCACCTGGCATATGACTGACGGTCGCAAGTGTGAAGAGAGAAAGTCGATGTTTTATTTTTTGCTTTATTCGCCCCCTTATTATATACTTAAAGCTACTGCTTAAGTCGGGGGTCTTTTAATTCTCCTGGGTAAAAGTTTTTCAATGCTCCTGGGTCTTGGGTGTGTATTAAATATGTGTATATCATATAATAAGATCTTAAATATGTATCGTATAAAAATATTAAATATATTTCCGTTTTTCAGTACCTGTAATACAAGTGCCTTGGGTACTTAGCACGGGGCCAGACTGATGTGGTATAAAGCGTCCATAGATATCATTATATTATCAAAAGAAAAGTGTGTTTATTTATTTGTCCTTCCTTTACGCCCTTACGAAGCCGCCAATCTACTTGATTTTTAGCATATTATATATACTCAGTTGAGAGGATGGACACAGGCTACTTTTGGCCGTGGTAAAACATCATATTTCCAAAACATTTGTATTATTCGAAATCGAATTACACGCGTGCCAAGCCACGAGCAAGTATTTTATATTCACCAGTCTAATCTATACATATAAAAAACAGTAAAATTTTGTGTCCGTAAAATTAATATTTTTACAAAATAATCAATACAGGGGTGCTAAGAAACAGTAATAGAACACAAATCGACAAAAAAAGTTATCTGTTTATCTGTTTATACGCGCTATACTCAGGAACTACTAGACGGATTTGAATAAATCTTTTTAATAGCTATTCGGTCTGGGCAACATATAGTATACTTTTTATCTCGGGTAAATGTACGGTTCCCGCGTGATATACAAATTTTTGCGCAACGATGTTGCGGGCACCAACTAGTCATTTATGTGTCGATTCTAGCTAATAGGCGTAAATAAATTCGCCACGAGCTTATGGCGTATCTACGCAATTGCCAACAACAATCTGAATGTCATTCCAGAGATCAGAAATCTCCTACTGTATCACTCTAATCTCATGCAGTTAATAGGAAACAGTGGAATTTCCTGAATTCGCAATTACCGACGCGTATTAGACGTATCAATTTCATTAATCAGTGCCTCGCCTGCAATCAGACACCATTCCAACGACTTGAGTATTCAGCAAGCAAACCCGAGCTACCAACATGGCAGTAATTAATGTCAATGCTGTTTATACTGTACATACATATTCCTAGTCTTGGCACCAAGTGTGTGCTAAAAACGTCGGTGAGAATATGTTAAGACTGGATTTCACCTATGAAATTTAATGCGCTTAACTCTGAACCGGTTCAAACGTATGAACGCGTTAATACACAAAATTTGATTTCACCAATATACAAGTACGAATTCCTGGACTGATATAACTGAACTTTGGCTTTTTTACGGGTTACCTGATGGAAAGCAAATACCGCCGCCCATAGACACTAGCAACATCAGAAGAGTTGCCGGTCTTTTAAAAAGACATACGCTCTCTTCTTGATGGTTTGCAGGTCGTAGCGGTTCGGAAATACTGCTGGTGATAGTTCATTCCGAAGTTTTACTGTGCGAGGCAGAAAGTTACGCGAAAAGCGCACTATGGCTTATTTTTAATTACAAGGCGTAAGGTAACATTGGCAAACGAGCAGCCAGGTCTCCTGGTGGAAAGCAACTGCTGTCATTGCTGGACATTTTTATTAACATTAGATTTGCATTTACAAAGTCTTCGTAGACATTTACAAAGATTTCGTAGACATCTACAAAGTTTTTGTTTTTTCACTGCACGGTTTTTGTATACAAATCTTTAATTTAAGTAGAAAAAAGCACAGTTTTGATATGCCAGTTTTTCCAAAATTAAAAATAATACGTGCAATAATTGAAGACATAAGTGGAAGAGGCGTATAGCTAACATTTTTGCGTAAATAGACGATGCGGGACAGGAAAAACGATTCGAAATTTAAATAATGTGGATTTGAAGTATAGCTAGACAATGAAATCGCTAAATTATAAGATTTATCAAAATTTTAAAAGAAAAAATTAGTATTTCAAACACAAAAATCTACAAAACTACCGCCCACCATAAGGGATTAGGAAAACTACACCACCTTATTCGTGATCCCTTTCAATTATCGCGGTACTTTAGGTTGTCTTAAATCAATTAGTGTTGACGTGTTTAGGTCTTGCCGCGCGAAGTAACTGAAAGTAATGCACCATTTCTGTCCGCTGTATCACGCTTTACGAGCCCAACGTGACGATTCAACCGGTACTTAGTACCGATTCTTCCAACCGGGGACCACTAGTGGTTCGCAGATTAGTTGTGGCACCCTTAAATAAAAAGTAATATCTATTATGTAAAATTAAGTCGGGTTTTCCTTCCTGATGCTTCAGAATGCATGATTTTACGGTTTCGCAGTCGTCGGAAAGGTACCGGGTTTCATGAGGATCATAGCAAAGAAAATTCAGGAAAAACGTCAAGAGAAAAGCAAAAAAAATTTCGGAAAAATTTCAAGCAAATAGGAAAAAAGAATATTTCACATATGGCGCCATGTCTGCATAGACAACTACAACTGCGCCAGTACGTGGATTTTCGAAATCCACGCAAGCGAAGCCGCGGGAAAAATCTAGTATCTTTTAAAAAAGTTAGTTTAGTTTTAAAAAAATGCTTTTCTCATACAATAATCGATTTATGTCTTTTTATGTTATTCCTATTATTTTTACATTATTTTATAATTAATACATTATTTTAATTATGAGTACAACCATAGAGAAATTATACCTAAAATAATTGGTCTATGGTACAACCTAAATAATCGTCCAGTCTGTACAATCTAGTTGAATTTGGTCCCCTAGGAGAGAAAAAAAGGATGGAACCCTTTAGATTAGTAAATCCTGACTTATAAAGTCAGTTAAAGCTGGCTCTGGATTAAATATCATCCCATTTTATTCGTTCTTAGTTTTTGTGCACGAAAAGGAATGATATTTTGGTATATTATGTACTATGATATCGATCAGTAGAAAATAACCCTTAGAACAGGCTGGATTAATGTTCGATGATTTTTCAAGCTTACATTACATAACAGTCTGCACAGTTTGTAAAGTCTAATGATGTAATTGAAACTGCATCAAACTTTAAGATTACTTGATGTGAGACCGCACTACGCAACACTACGCAGCAACGACACGACGTGACGCTTCTTTTTCGTAGAACTGACTTTATACAAGGCCCGGAAAAATTATCATTCCACTGATTGCTGTGAGCCTACACGAACCAACGAGTCGAGTCTCGCAAGGGCCTTTCGACCTTTAAGAAAATAACGGATAATGTCTAAAAACGCACAGATAGCTGATGGGAAAAAACAATAAACCTTTGCTATAGCCAAGCACTAGCTTTGCTGTTAAAGTACTTGTACATATTTGATAACTTAAGAGACTAAAAATGATAACACAATATTTAGCATACATACTTTATTAACGTACAAAATATCTCTCTCTAAACAATATTAAGAAATCATATAAAAAGTTCATTACTATAGTCTGTGAATACAACGCGAATAGGTTATAATAACTAAATAAATATAGCAAGATCCCTAAAGAAGATCATTTTTATTAAAGCTTAAAATACAAAAAATCCAAATCTCCTTTGTTTAGTTTACACGTACTAAGTGGTTAACTAAATTTTAAGTTAATTTTAAGTGACTACTGGCTACTACATTTTGTGTTTACATGCAGTTAAGTCACTTAAAATTGAGTTGAAATGTAATTAACTACTTATCAACTTAATACGTGTAAACCAGACATTAGGGCCTGTTCTACGGCTTACTGATAAAGTTTCTGTTAGGCTATCCACAACTTTTTTGACAGATTCACCATACAATATCTGTCAAATAAAGTTGTGGATAGACTTTCTGTAAGCGGTGATACAGGCCCTTGGTATTCTAATGCTAACAATATTAATTTACATTTTTCATTAATAAATGTATAAAAGTAACAAACGTCAATTCTTTAGAAACATACATAATATTTCTTGAGTGGCTCAAAGTAATTTAAATAACATTTCAGGCAATACTAAATTTTAAACCACAAAAGGCCCAACTTAAGAGGGTAATAAAACAATATGATTAATAATAATGACATTACATATAAATAATAAATATCAAATACTCTTTTAATAATAAATAGCTTTGATTAAAGAATGTATTGGCAGTAGTGCACTTCAAATTCACTGGAATTAATAAAATCGTAAAATGTTGTCATTTATATTAATATGTTATATAATAATAATAAAAGGAAATATAATAGAAAACGGCAGTGCAATATAATATAACAATTCCATAAGTTGAGATCTATTAAAATATTTTATTGTCTGGCATAAAAGGCTTGCAAAGGAATACAAAGGTAATGTTACTCAATAGTCATATTTATCTTAGGATACCTTAATTATAGTATTAGCACAAACTAAACATTTACGTACTAGATTTTAGTGGACATTGTCAATTGGCAGAAACGTTCAGATCAGTGTAATACAATTTTAGCTATAAACTACTGTTATGGCCTAAGTCAGGACGATTTTTAACTTTTTATATTTATTATTTTACAACTTAAATATACAGATATAAAAATAATACCAATCAGTTTGAGACTCATTAATACTGGAAAATAAGCATGTTTTTATGTATGTCCTTAAACGCTGAATAAATTGTTTAACATTGATTGAAGTTATAATAAATATATATCTTTCACAATCTCCAAGTAAAATATTGAGTAGTTACTTGTCAAGTAACGTTAATAGGCAAGTATAACTTACAAGTATTTTTTGTCAATTTCATATAAGCAAGAATATTACTTGATAATTTATTCATATAAGTGCTACTCTAGGGTAATGAAATTGACACATGTAGTTTTGGGTGACTTTAACCGGAGAGTAGTCTATTCGACACTTTACTCGAGGATGGTGAAAGAGGCCTTTAGTCAAACACCGTTGTTAGTAAGGAGTGCAAATTCAAATGCGAGGGTATATCGGAATGTGTCAAGTGTCAATGTCAAATTGACATTTGTTGTGGCGGGAAAAACGTTTATAACTAGCATAGCAAGCCGAGACTGACACTCTCTGACGTCCTCAAGCTTAAAAGCCGCTAACCAACATCTGGTCGATTTTAATATTTTGATGCCATCATGATCCGAAGAAAAAACGCTATCGACTTGTATTACCAACATGTTTCTAGCTTTTATAGTCATAGAGTTATCAAAATTAATATTGTCGTTATATACATACGATTCCTTACATTGCAACGCGCGTTTTTTGATCATAACTCAAAAAGTACTTTTTGTACATAGCGGCATTTTAGCTCGAGGACGGCAGCTGTCTCTTGGATCAAAAGATCTTAAAAATATATAAATACTTTGCCATACGTTTTTTTCGTCAAAACTTTCATTAATAGTATTAATAATAATAATCATCATCTAAATTCATCATGTCTTCCAAGTTAGTTGACAAGTTTCCGTTTAAAATTACGAGTATACATACCATCAAGGTGTGATTTCATAACCAATGAAACGAAACCATATCACAATGAATAATACACAATAATAGCTACTATTGTGCGTTTCAAATCTCTTCGTGATAACGTGTAGGAGATATAGTGTGATTTTTTTGGTCTCGAACGGATGATGTTACGAACGAAACGTAATAATACATTTATGAATAATAATAAATACAATTAATACTAAATTTCAATTCCAATTACTTAATTTAATACCAAAGCCCTGGAAGAAGTTGTGAAGTTTACATATTGTAGAACATCACATACAGTTTATAAAAAAATGTTACAATCCGTCGTAGCACGTGAGTCATTTACATAATATATCACCTAAATACTAAGTTTTAATACTAAAATTGTGCGAAATAATTTTATGAAAAGGGCTTGCAAAAAATTCAAACTGATACGCTAAGTTTTGCAAAAAATGTAATAATCGATAAGTAATAAGCTTAGTAACTTAGCCACTGACTTTTGTTACTTAAAGCGATACTAATTCTAGTAACTTACCGTACAAATACAAATTTTCTTATAGTTATTGTCAGCCATTATTCTCCTACAGCTCTACTCACCGCCCTAAAGCCATCCCGTTTACGCCACGTCTACCCTAACAAAACGATTCACGAAATATCGATTCTAGAATCGTATCTAATCGATTTGAGTTACGATTTTTATTCGATACTATGACAAACCTTATGCATTGAAAATCAACAGTTATATATTTTTATCAATTACGAGTATCTACAAAACTACGTTTATAATCCAATATTTCATCTCACAGCTCCCATTTTAAGGCTAGTTGCGGCATTTGAACACATGGCAGGCTATATAACAACATTAAATAGTCTATAGCGGTTTGAGTTCCGAAAAAGACATCTGAAGCCGAGTGTCGAGAAAGGGCAAGGGAAATCTTATATTGAAATCTGTTAAAGAAGATCGAATTGTCAGCAACGTACCCGCCAAATTTCTTACGAAAATGCGGCACATTCGGCGGGCGCGTACGCTGCTGGTAAAAAGAACACATATACAGTCGAATTGAGAAACCTCCTCCTTTTTGGATGTCGGTTAAAAATATATGACACAACCTTAACAAAAATAGTTAAAATCATAAGTTATTGACTTTAAACAAAGACATTTTACTTTAAACAAAGACAAAGAAATTTTAGTATCCTAATCCTTAGCCGTAGGGATAGTAAGATGAAGAGAAGTTGTTAGGATTTAAAACAGTGATGGACTTTCAACAATTTCAACCTTAAGATCGCCATCATATACAGGATAAATTTAAGTTTATTAGTATTGCTTGTTTTTGTAAGGCAGTTTTAATATGGACGTGTTTAAATCGTTCAGTATGGCGAGCGAAAGGTTAAACTATTTAAAATACTGGACTTAATATCGTAAGTAATCTCAATAAAATATATTTCTGTGTTCACTATTTGTTATTCGCGAGGTAAAACTGTTTTGCTGGACATGTCTATAACGAGTGTTTACTATTCGAATATTTTTCTCTGGGTAGATATTACAACCTTGATAGAATGCCCTGGATACACCAAGCTAAATTGTCAAACTAGCTTGACTTTGTGACCTTATCTTGTTAACCAGTTTACTAGCTTAAAAAACGAAGCAAGTTTTGTCTATACGAAGCCAGTTTACTGTCACTCACGTGCTATCCTAGCTTTAAAACTAGTCTAGCATGTAACGGGCATAAGTGAGATACAATAGATGAAAATAAACAAATTATTATCAGATCAGAATGATCAGTTTTTTTTTTTAGCTTAGCAATCATCTGTGTAGTTTTGTGTTCTCGTTCTCAGAAATTACGCAATTTCATGGGAATTTTAACAGGCATTTGTGACATATTCCCTAGGTCTATAAAGACATTTTCATAGGCACCATAGAACAAGGTGCTGATAGTTCAAGTCAGTTGTACGCGGCTTTATATTTGTGAATACACAACCATCATTCATGTGGCAGTGACGCAGCAAGCGTCGTCCGAGTAAAAAAGTCCACACATAGAGCTGCGCGCACAACTGAGTTGAACTACCTGTGAATAGTTAAATGCGTGTTGTATATGGTATATAAAGTTTTTATATTGATTTTATGCCTTGGTAACACACCTACATCCTAAACCACATTTTTCTCGCGAATAATAAACCTACGTAGCTCTTACTGGGCGGGCGTGACGTGACGGCGGACGGCGCGGGGCGGGGGTGTGACGTTACACGTCACACGGCCGCAGGAGGGGCTGATTGTCAGTGCCATTTAGACTTCTGCGCGAATATGTCCGCGCGGAGATTCTGAGCGAAGCATATGCCTAGTATCTGCGGGGTTGAGAGCATAATTAGTACAAAGTATATTAAAAAGAAATTGATTGAGGCAGACAGCCGTAATTTGTAAGTCAAGTCCAGATTGATTAACGAACTATTCAAAACCCGGTCAAATTACTCTCGGCCATCAGCATCATTCAATATACACGGTGTAACAAAAGTATTTAGGGTGTGTTTGTATAAAGTTCACTGTGACTTTCGCAGCGCTGAAAGCGATTTTTTTTTTTGGCGGCGTTTGGCCATACAAATCAGTTCCCCTTGTCACCTACTTTTATTACATCTGTATTCGGTGGTACAAATGTAAACTTTTTTTTAAATCGAGCATAATGTAATAGAAATCTAATACACTAACGACGTCAATAACATAATAATGAAATAAAGAGATAATAAATAGTTAAAAATATATTAATTATGAAAGTCCAAATAATAAATGAAAAAAATTAATAAATGAAAGTCCAAATTGGCCAGCTAGTGTGCTATGTAGCCTTCGATCAAATATTATAAAGATTCACAGTTACCGTCTAAAGAGTGGCACCGGCAACCGCGCTTATTAAGCGCTATTCTGCTCCTAGTCGCTCCGAGACCGCCATTTTAACTTTTGTACGTTTGTGAGCTTCAACCCAATAGTTAAGTTTTATTTTTTTAAATACACTTGATTTTGATTTAAGTTCTTTTGTGTCAAATGGTTATGGTGCCATTCTTTTATTAAATTTTGAAGGAATCTGTGCATCGTATTAATATTTGATCGAAGTATGTAGCCTTGACGAAGTTTAATTTAAAATTAAAAATTAACCATTTTTGTTTTAAAATATAATATAATAATTGGAATGTTGTTTTATTGTAATATTATGGTCTCAGTAGCCCGAAATCAATGTTTATTTTGGATTCCTACAACATAGACACAACTTGCCAAGTTGGATTGTCATGATAATAAAATGTGTGCGCCGTTGAATTCGTCTCCATCAATACTTAAACAAAAAAAATAACAGGGGGGTTAGCCAAGACCCAAACGTTTTCGCTTCTTGTAGAATCGCCAAGCTAAATGTATGGAGAATACACAAGCGTTCGTTACGCCTTATGTCATTTCCAAACATTTTTTTGGCTATTCTACGAAGAAGCGAAAACGTTTAGATCTTGGGTAACCCTTGGCCCTGGACGAAGATTCTGGATCGGACGCAAGTCCTGAATCATTGCCGTAATTCTAAAGCATTCACTAGTTTCTAAGATTTTTTGTAATCTGATCAATACGAATTAAGACGGAGCACACAGCTAGTGCGTCTACAACTTACTTGTGCAAAAGCTGTACAAACAGCGGACGTTGCTACTATCAACAGATTATGATCAAACCATTCCTCGGCGGCCTCTAAGCAGCCTTTGTCATAAATTATCTTAGCTTTCTCAAGGGTCTAAAACAAAAAAAAAACAAATGAAACACTACACTACGGTGCCATGATAAAAATAAAACAAAGAGTACATAAACATATCATGTGGGCATAGAAAAGGAAGGATATACACTATTCTTTTACATGCGATTATAACGAAGGTACTTGTTAATTTTTCCTTTTCTGTAATACAAGAGAAATGGAAGAGATTTGCCACATATAGGCCAGTACTTTCATTACAGTTTTTCGCGGTAAATTTGAGAAGCAGAGTCCACTCCACACTACACGTACGATAAGTATGTACTTCATAAAATACGGTCTCCAAAATAGGGCGTAAAGTGTGGATCGGCTATAAACAGGACTCTCGAGTGTGGAGTGGGCATACATACTACCGAAAATTACAGCAATGGTACCGCCGCGACACAGCAGCGACAAAATATTTTGTTCCTGCATTTATAAACGACGTCTTAAAAACAATTTAATAAGACATTTTGGCTAACAGCTGGTAAGCCACTATGCTATTATGCACTTACTAGCTGTCAGTTTCCTGTAGCAGAGCGATCATCGAGCATATAACCAATAGAGAAGTAATGTAAGCCGTCAGTTAATTGTCACGGATAAACTAACCGCCAACTAACGCTCGCACTAAAACAGTACGCTGGTGCGTACAATAAGATACCTTTGTGGGCGTACTCCGATACTTCCGACCAATCAGAGCGGAGTGGCTTTGGGCGGATTTATTTTTCGAACCAAAGTAATAACATTTCCACTCTTTTGGTTATGTGCTCGATGAGAGCGATAGAGAAAATTTCAATTTAAGAAGTAGGCTACAGCAATTTAATTAATTTTTGTCGCTAAGTGTCGCGACGGCACCGTAGTGCGACGCTCGTTCTAACGTGTCCGAGTACACGCTCAGTCTGGCATCTGTACAGCCCAACTATTTTGTCAAAACTGCAGGTTTATCTTCTGAACGATTGATAGACGAACTAATAATAAGGAATATGCGTGTAAAACAAAATTTATTTAATGCAAATTATTACAATAGTGGGTTAAAAGATATACAGAATGACAAAAAATCTCTGAATTTTGTTGATAAATAACTAAGATTTTAGCGATATAAGTTCCATCTCTTTCTTTTAAAACGTAATTTAGTATGAACTTTGTATGCAGCTTATGGAATTTGACGTCACAATTAATATC
>JAOTAV010021641.1:0-22831 GCA_026546445.1 Cyclargus thomasi
AAAAATTGTAGTACTAAAAAAAATTTATTGCCTGCCCAACTTTATAGGCTTGGTACAAAAAATATATTATAGAAGTTATCGAGCTGAAATTTGGGAGATGCTTATTTTTTTACCATTGGTTGGTATTTTATTAAAAAAAATTGCGTATTTTTGGCCTTGTCGACATCCCTATTATGTTCATTTAAAATTTTCCAGAAAGTTTCGAGTATCGTTCAGCTTAAATCGGCTACTTGATCATTACTACACCAGACACCTGAATTTACCCCATACCTTCTATTCTGTAACTGGCTGGCCTTAAAACTATTCTGAGTGTTTAAAACTTAAACATTTTTTTTTAATTCAGAACATATACCAATTAATAATTCCTCTATGATTCAAAATAATTAAAAAAAAAAACTTCTGAACGTCGTATCTACGGTTCCTACCACCGGTTCGGGAACTAGCCCGGCGAGAAGAACCGGCGTAAGAAACTCGAACGGGTCCATCTTTTACCCAAAAAATGGGAAATAACAATATTATGACTTATTGCTAATAATAAACAAAGTTGCCTACATGGGGCCACCACATTCCGAAGTTGAGGTCTCCTTCAACAAAGTCACAGATTTTATACTAAGTTTTTGCAGACAAACGTTCTTTTACTACTTTTTAAAATTAATTAAAAAAGAGAATTTGAACGCTTTCTGGAATTCTATTGTACCGGCGAACACACTGCCCTTCAAAGGTTTGCTCATTTTGCTGAGCCTGATTATGTCACACCTTTTCGCATTTACCTCGTAATTCCATAACAATAGAGCACAATGTTCCATAAACACATATCTGATAGCCATCAGGCTGCAAATGAGGACATCTTCCGACCGAGCCAGGGGGTTCATTCGGTCAGGCCTCAATACGGGTTTCAGGTAAAACTCGGCATAAAATAATGTTTCGTTTCACGCCGTTTCTGTAATCGTCCGTGTCGAATTATGAAGCTTTTATGACTTTATTTTACCTCTTAAGGTATGTTATTTCGTTATAAATCATCAACAGGAGTCACCATGAATCCGGGAGAGTAGAAGCAGAGGAAGTGAGAGTGGCGAGCGTCACCACCGTCCACTCGCGCTGCCCTGGACCGACGAAGGACAGCGCCATCAGACCCAGAGCTAGACTGATGAAGCCTGAAAATATGTAAAGTGTCCTCACCATGAAACCTGAAGAGTAGAAACCGCTGAAGGTGAGTGTAGCGACGAGCGTAACCACCGCCCACTCGCGCTGCGCCGGACCAATAAACGACAGCGCCATCAGACCCAACGCTAGACCGAAGAAGCCTGGAATTATAGAGCTACCTTCAAATGGCACCTTTAAAGGACTCATCCGAACATTGCATATTTAAGTGCGAGCTTTTAGGCTCTTGCAGCCTAAAAGCTTCCCAAACAATTATACATACATACATTAATACTCTTAAACAAGTCCATTAAATGCTACGTTAAGGCATGGAGAAAGGACAAATAAAAAAACAAAAAACATTTTCGCATTTATAATATTAGTTTGGAAGTACGGTATGCATGTAAGGGTTAAACAAAGAGTATTTATAAAAATAAAAATCATTTCATTTCTGTGTAGATATGAAACAAATATTTTGAATGTCTACATGTTGACCTACCACCGGTTCGGGAACTAGCCGTGCGAGAGGAACCGGCGTTAGAAACTCACACGGTGTCACTTTTTAACCAAAAAAGTGAAAAAATTTCATGAAATGATTCATTACTGTTTCACATTTAAACTCTATTAATTTAAATGTAAATTGCAAATTACGCGATTAATTTAATAAGTAAATTACATCATAACATTTTTTCATATTATACTACAAACGCAAACAGCACCCTAGATGCCCACAACATAAGGCTCATATTCCACGACGTCCGAGGTAAAATAAATATGGACGACCTATTATTACAAAGTCATCGTAAAATACCTTAGCGTGTGATATAAAATGCACAAAACCTATTTTTTATAATTCCCGACACGCAAATGTAGTCTGAATAATTAACGGGGCTTTCACAAAACACTACAATTGCGGATTTTAAGCTATTTACACAATTACAATAAATATTTATAATCAAATGCAATGTGACATGAATTAAAACGTAAAAGCGTGTTTTTATGAAATTTTATTGTATTCAGTGCATTCGTATGTTGTGGCACAGGCGAGGGTGTTTGAACATACTCGTAAATAGGATGTTTCATTTAAGACGAACGCAAAGGTAAGGTTAGTAAGTATGTTTGTAGGAACAGAGCCCCTAGCTAACGTTTTCTTTATTTACGTTTCCACTTAGGCTGGATAATTTTAAGCCCGGTCGTACTTTATCCGGATTTCTGATCAGAAAAAATCGAATGCCGCGCTAGAATGTACTCTGTTATTTTAACGTTCGACCGTAAACGCAGATTTTACATGGGATTTATACATCGGCACCTGGCGATGCTCACGGTCACATGTACAGATCCCATATCGTCACTGCGCGTACAAATCCGCGTGAGAGCAAATCGTAAATACCGCGTATTTGCTTATTGATGGTTTTACAGGGGCAAGAAAAAACGTAATATTTCGGGTGTTTTAATTCGGTTTCGACAGCACGGCCGACGTTTCTAATTGGATAATTCAAATCAGGTGAGATCTGATCTTAGCCAATAGGCGTTTAGAGTCGGCTGGCACGATATTTCAATTTTGCGCGTTCTGCTGTTATGCGGTATTTACAAACTGCTCTTACGCGGTTTCTGACGCGCAACGACGATATAAAATCTTAGTAAACGCGAAACGCGTTCACGATCGAGTAAGTAAAAATTAACTATGAACTCGGTACTCTGATATCCGGTATGGTATCTGACAGACGTCCAAAATTTTCCGATCAGAAGTTATTACCTATGGACTGGACTAATTACCTATGGAGTTGAAGATCTTCCTCGACAGAGAGAGGGAGAGGTATCCCCGGTTCAGCAGCAGCTCGCTCACGTTGGTCGAGATCAGACCCCCCGACATCATGCCGATATACGGCAAAGCTGAGAGGAATGCGCTCTGAAAGAAGAGTTGAAAAGATTTGATGCCTGTTCCACTATTGACTTTTTGGACTTATCTGAGAGATGTCCAATGAGTTGTGGATGGCCTATACGACACTTACAGAGGAGTGGTGAAATAGATCCCTGTGCTATCTTTTCCTTTGTAATGCAGGCTTATAGAGCCAGTAGAGCCAGTAGAGTAGGGGAGCCCAAGGGAGAATTTTGGATTTACTCGAGCGCGTCAGATTTTTATTACAATTTATTTGAATTGTCTATAGACATTTTGCTCATATACTTGTTCTGTCACTAATATTACAATTTATTCACACCATCACGCTCTCGACTTTTTTTTAAATTTCCCGTGTAACAATATTTGTAAGAGCTATACCTAGAATGGTTTAAGTTATAACTAAAATTTTTATTAACTTATTACATTTTATTTTTTGCTTTCTACATGTCTCTGGTTATCATAATAAAAAAATCTGATTTATACTTACAAATCAGATTTTTATATTATTTCGGTGTTTAAAAAGTTGTTTTTAAGTACCGAATTGCCGTCGGAACTGTCAGATTAAGTGTTAAAAATACGCTAAAGGACACATACATATAAAACACTAATGATTTAAATATAAGGTAAGCCTGTAATAGCATAGAACAACAAAGCCTCATATTTTCGTAACCAAGCTTCCCAGATATTTTGTCACATTCCATTAAATGCTTTTGACCTTGCTATCTAAAATCGTTCAGTAAATGTTCAATGTGAACAATTTTATCAAATAAATTTATTTTTTATAAAAAAACCCTAGGTATAACGGGGGAAATTGAAAGAGAGCCAGTTGATGGACCTACGTCATTTGGTCGGAATATGTGAATTACATGTAAGTCGGCTGAGTTCGACGTAACCCAGCCAAATTACTTAGATCCACAATCTGTACCTCTTTCAACTTTTCTGATTGTACATACGTTTTTGAGCGAGATCTGCAACCCCCGCTCGAGGTAGGTGGGCATGTCGACGAAGAACAGGATGTAGCTGCACGCGCCGCCGATGTGAGTGATGATGATCGCCCACAATGATCGAGTGGTCAGGATGCAACGCCAGGGGATGCTGGGTGACTGGAGAGAAGTTTCCATTAGAAATATTTCCATAAAGAACGATTTGTATGCTGCTTATGAATTGATAGACACTGGTGTTTATCAATTGATTTCTATTACTAATGCTGGTTTTACCGACACTGGTTAAGATCGTTTGCACGTTATCCGATCCAATATCGGAGGAAATTAAATGTATCCGATATCAGCGGCTAATCCCGATATCGGATATAATTAAGACTCGGTTGGGGTTCTCGCATACGGTGACTTGTGATAACGGAGCAATCTAAACTACTGCGCGTTTTCATTTAATAGCTTCTAGTGTATAATAACTCCCACGCCGGTTTCGGTGACGGTGGCCGATTTCATTGAAACTAAGCCTGTTACACAGGAGTAATTTTATAGTGCCCAAGTGTGTACGCTGTACACAAGAGTACTCTCTTTTCCTTTACTCTCATAACCCAGTGGGACGGATGACCGACATGACTGGTGAGAGATCAGGCGCCGAATTTTTACATGCCCATCCGACGCATGGATCATTTTACTTATCACACAATCAGGTGATCAGCCTGCATTGATTAATTTCTAATATATACTTAAGCATCCAGTCGCCACAATCACGGGTTTGCATTACTACAGTTAGACATTGCGTTTGACTTGATTATAACGCGTACGAGATGTATTCTGAGAGCTGATAACAAATTTTGAGGCAACCTGACACCTTGTCATATTACACCCCAATATCGCGCTGCAAATCTGGCTGATGAGAAGCGGAGCCTACCATACATTTTACTTAAAGTAAAAAAAATGTTCCATAAATATATTTAAAGCAATATGTATTTTTTTTATATGATGTAGTTGAATATCTAAAGAATAGAAAAAAAGATAAGCAAGTTGATTTAGTAGGTGTTTTCAGTTTGCCAGGCGCGTGCAAAAATAGTTTGCAAAAATTGGTTGCAAACTATTAAAAATGTATTTGTGGCAAATTGAATTTCTTATGCTGAATTTTTCATTCCTAAGCAATGACATTCCGAGATATATTTTTAGGCATTTCTTTTTTAGCCGTGCTTCTCAGTTCTCATCAGCCAGGTCCCCGTATTGGAGTGTAATAGAAGTAATACATTACTTCCTTGCCTCAAATACCTATTTAAAATTTGCTACCAGCTCTCAGTTTATTAGTGCTACAAAAAAAGCCATGTGAGTCAAGCAGGGCTGTTAAAAAATACAAGTATTCAAATTACTGGTCCTACTAGTATTAACTATCGATCTAGAATTAATTTCTATTTATTTCAAACTTAAATTATGAATGCAACCGTAAATCAAAACATTATTTAAATAATACTTCCTCAAGGAAGTACAATAATTCGAAAAACTCAGAGAATTTAATAAAGTTAGTTATTAAAATACCTTCGTTGCGGGATGAAAATGGAAATTGGAGTTTATGAATGAAGATTGTAAATGCAATACAAGACCGCAGCGCCGGAGCGACCGAAGTCTGGAACTATTTGGAATTAATTCCTCATGCGGCTAATTTATATTGTAAAGTTTTATTTTGGTGATTCGAGGTACTGAAGTTATGCTTTGATTTGGAACATGCCAAAAAGTTTGGGTACACATTCGAAGAACATGTGGAAAATATTTTTTTCTTTATAAACGTATTATAAAACAGTAAACTTATCAATGTGGGGGGCTTAGGAACAGTAATAGAACAAATTTAATAGTTATTAAGTCTGGGCAACACATAGGATAGTTTTATCCTTGGAAAATGTACGGTTCCCGTGATATACAAATCTTCACGCAACGAGGTTACGGGCATCAATATAGTTGTTTAATAAATTAATAGTTTGAAACACTATAAAACGATATTTCAACATGAAATGCCAGTGCTTGTCTGCAGTCAAAATCAGAACTTCAAACCTGATCGTGGTCCAGGTTCGTTATATAATTTTCTTAAAAATCCGAACCACAGAATAAAGTATATATGCCATAACACGATATGACACAACACAAGGAGACCTTAAATAAACTCTTCCAACCGGCGATGCCAATTCATACTCACCCCTTTCTCTGTCGCGTGCAGGTCCCTCTCTATATATCTCCTCTCCTCCTCAGTCATAAGACGATGCTCCCTGGGCGTGCTGGCAGCGAAGCAGTACCAGAGTGCCGCTACGCCGCTGGTGATGGCCGACACCGCGTAGAAGATGGACCTCCAGCCCAGAGCTGTCTCGGCAAGAAGACCGGAGACAGGCATCGCTATTATGACCCCGAGATGACCACCTGGTGAAGTTTATTGGTGAGATAAAGGAAGCAGCCTTCAGTCCATGTCAGTCGCAATTAATGATAAGTCCTACATCAGTTTCGATGACGGTAACCGATTTCTTTAAAACAAGACTTGTAACGCTGGAGAAAATTTATAGTGTTCAAGTGTTGCAGTAGACAAAAGCACTCTCTCTTCCTTTACTCTCATAACTCAGTGGGACTGAGGACCGAGACGACTGGCGAGAGATCAGACACAGAGCCGACTTGTCACATACCCCTCCAATGCATGGATTACCTTTCTTTTCAGACAATTAGGTGATCAGCTTGCTGTGTCCCAACCAAACTTGGATATAACATGATCCCAACGCGGGAATCGAGCCCACGACCTCCGAGTCAAGAGCCATGCTCTGTACAACTAGACCACAAAGACATCTATGTCGTGAAATTATTACTTCGTTAAATGCAATAAATGCCGCATCTTTGTTACGGGTTAGTGATTTTAAGCTACCCCGTAACCTCATCGAAATATCGCAAGGCCATGACCACACTAGCGGCTTCTTTTTACTTTATAAAAGTTAACCACATGACGTTACGATTATAAGCTAGATAGATATTTTAAAGTTTTTTTATGATATTTTAGGGGGCAATTGAGCATACGCGTTACCTGATGGAATATAATGCAACTGTCGTTCGGACACTCGCGACATCTGAGGAGCCGCAAGTCCATTGTCGGCAATTTATGAGGAAAAAAGGAATGGGCATAGGGATAGGTGGTTTAGGGAAGTTGGGCCACCGGTAAACTCACTCACAGAACGAAACACAGCACAACGCCGTTTCACGCCAGTTTTCTGTGAGGTTGTGGTATCACTCTGGTCGAGCCGGCCCATTCGTGTCAAAGGATGGCTCTCCCACGGCAATGAGTATTAATTACTTGAGATCGAAAAATGTCTCATTAGTACATGCCTCCACCGGTGTTCGAACTTGCACCCTCTCGTGTGCGAACCAAAGGTCTCACCCATTAGGCCACGGACGCTTTATACTGATCTACTGATCGTAGTATATTTTCAGGGTACTCGCACTTTCTGTGTCAAACTTCCCGCCAATTTACAAAGTTTTCAGTTCACGATGAGCTAGCTACTTTTTGCCATTAGCCGCTAATGGTTTTGACGATAAAGATCGACCATAGGCTATACACCTTATTATTTACTCCATTAAGAGGTCTCTCCCCTTCTAGGTCAGTTTTTCCATACAAACGTTGTCTTCTGTTTCCTTTATGGATAATGCCGGTAGAGTTATATATTTTTGATTAATAACAGGATAATAATTAACAAATATGTATAAATTATGAAATAAAAATAGCAACAATTCAGTTCTACAGACTACAATAATGTGCTTAACATTCAATGGTGGGTTGTGTAATGTCCAGTCGTCAAAAAGGATGCCACTCAGGCGTGTCTCTGTAGCGTGGGTCACCCTACAGCGCCTGGTATTACGTGTGTCTTAGTGTCGCCGTCGTTTGATGGTGGACAGACAACACTCAGCTGTACACTGTGTGTAATAATAATTGTGTACTGCTAGTGACGTGATTTGTAACAGTTAAACAGCTAAGCATCTACGCACTGTTCTTAATTTAATTTTTAAAAGAGATGTGAACGTTCAAAAACCTAAAAAATTGCCAGATTTTCCGCTGTGTTCAAACATTTAGAAAACCAATTTGGCTAAATTAATGCTTGTTTGAAAAAGCATACAAAAAAGCAAGCAAAGCAAAAAGACATGAGACATGCAGAACGCCTACACCAACTTAATCTGACGCGCTCGAGTAAATACAATATACTATCTTGGGCTCCCCTACTATAATGATTATTATTAAATTTCGGTGGGCCCTTATACTTGGAATAGATATTGAAAACTTTTTGATTTGGATTGAAGTTTCAAATATCATGTTTTTAGACCGCTCATCTTCTGTTTTTCTTTTATAAATTTTAAATCTTTTTTTTAAACGGATTCTTTTTGTAGAATTAATTTCTTTAAAAACTTTTAGAAATACGATCTCCCAATTATTTGCTCTGTACTGGTACGGAACCCTTCGTTCGCGAGTCCAACACGCACTTATTCGGGTTTTTTATACATTATTCATGACCTGAAATTTACCCTTCATTAAATCGGATAGTTGAGTCTTTAAACCCATAAGTTTGAGACCGATAAGGTCCAAGGACTAGATACGAATTTTTAATTTTCATCCAGTCATTGGACTTATGTGATTAAGTTTTTTGACTTTAAAGTGTAAGTCCCAAGGGCTAGCAACATTGTTGTAGATATGAATAAATAACTAAATATGTACGCTTTATGAAACTGTTTATAAGTCAAGGCTTTAAAGCAATTAATACTTTAAACATTTATTAGGGACCAACCAAAATGTACGTCTCGCGTGAAGGGGCTGGGCATCGACGTAGTGTGTGAAGGTCCTAAGTTTTGTGACATAACATTTCAAAATTTAATTTTAAAAAATTGTTTGAAAATATTGGCCTGGGGTCAATTTGCATTTGTGACGTCACACTAAGGAGGGCCACCTGGGACAAGGAGGGGTCTAAAAGTCATGAATATGTGTGTCGTGCTTTTTTAAAATTTTTGCGATTTATAAATGATCAAACGAACTTGAAGTTCGATCATTATTTTATGAGTCGTTTCATGCAAAGATAGAATTTTTGAGGCCATTTTTTGGTAAAGTAATGTCGGATGACTTAAATTTTAAATATAGTAACTCATAAAATTAGAAGAATATATCATTCCTAAGTGATGAAGATGAAGAACTATATTAAGAATATACTTAAGAATATGCCCCGCCAAGATGAGTAAAAGCGAAACTATATTAAGAATATAGTGTCGCTTTTAAATAATAGAAAAATGAAATAAAAATAAAATTTGAAATCAAACTATTTCTATTTTATTCTAAGACCAAGTAAAACTTGAATCTATTCATAGGCTGATTCAATTGAATATTACATAATTTTTGGATAAATGCTAATTAAAATATTTAACATGGTGTAGGTTTTTTCTTTAACTCAATATATTCAGATGATATGAATTCCTCATCATTATCTCTGATACTAATAGAATTTGAAACAGATTTATCTTCCGACCTTCTAGTATTACAGTGGTTAAATATCTTTATGCAACATGCTGATGACGATGGCTTAGAGACAAATTTCCTTCTCTATCTACATAATGCCAATAAAACTAATATCTCAGCACTTAAAAAATATAAAGATACTCTCTGCTAATAAATTACATATTAACATTTCTTAAAGTACGTCACACGTGAAGGTCGAGGGGGAAGTTATATGAAGTGTGACATGATGTGACAGGGGGAAGGCGGGAGGGGGTTAGTTCGTTTTGTGAGTCTCAGATATGTGTCTACATGAGACAAGAAAGGGAGGTGTTTAAAAATCGTGAAATTTGTGTGATGTACTTTATAGATGTTCCATTAAATATTATATTATTCCGACTTCACCTGTTGCCTACCTTGACAACGACATTTCACGTTTTTTAGAATAATTCGTAAAACCTGCTGTACAAAAGCTACCATGGGGGTTATTATGACCATAACAAACCTGCATGGTTCCAGGCAATTCAATATACGCCCAACAATTGCCTTGTTCTTTTATCGTATTACAACGTCTTATTATAATAATAAATGAATTAATACTAGTTTGGTTGTCTATGAATGGATTTTAAACATATTGGTGACATTAGGGAACGTCAAACTTCACGTGTTTAGTGTCTCGTGACTGCTGACTGGCTGGAACTTGGCTGGGAATAAGAGGTCATAATAACCCCTCTGCTAGCAGTAAAGTTACGAATTACAACTTTGTAAAATCTTATTACAGTTGTATAATATCAAAACAAACTTCAGACTTTCATCAATTACCAGTGGCAGGTTCTATTAATAATTTGTTCCCTATTCATTATTATTAAAGTTGAATTAGTTAGGACCTAGGCGGGAGTCGGCTCGGCGCTAATGGTCCAGAACTCCTCAATATTGGGTCACTTTGATTAAATTATGCCTACACTTCGGTAATGTGTACGCTATATTAAAACTTACATTATTTAGACTAGCACATAGCACGCACTGTACCAAAAAAAGAACGCTCGGCGCTCGCGGCATACAAATTTTTGTTGTTGTGTGTCTCTTTTTGTCTGCTGTATTGTGACACGTACCCAGCTAATACGAGGTTCATTGAATATTATGCGTGCAAGAAATTCAGAAACTAGAAAAGCTAGGAGTTTCAAACCTTGCATGCAGGTTCTCTTTAGGACTTAGGGGCTCGTTAAGACGGGATTTTGGGAAATTCAAACCCTAAGGGTTGTTTTTGGAGGTTGAAATTTTACATGAAGCTTTGTTACGATAAGTGCTACGAACTTCAAATTTTGCGTGCTCGCTCTTTAAGTAACGGATGTACGAACCACGACGAGCTTTTCAAAATTCAACCCCTTATTTAAGAGTTGCTTGTGGGGCTTAAAAGGTTGTACAAATGACATGAATTTAAAATTTAATGACTAAAATATTAATGAATAACTAAAATCATAGGTCCTAACGAAAGTTGCTAATTTACATTACTGAGAGCAAATGGAAATCAAAAATTGACTTGGAATTATAAAAGTTTAGTCCAACAAAGACGTTCATAGTGAGTTAAGAAAATTTCAAGAAAATAATTTGAAATGCATAAATGGTGTCAGTAAGGGCGTGCTCACAGGGCGGGAACAATTAAAAGTCTAGAGCCCGTTCTAAAAGACATAGACGAAAAAATAACTGTTAGAGTTTGTAATATTATTCTTAAAAAAAAAGGTTAAGTGTATGTTAGACAAGAAAAGGTTTCATATCACTGCGAGATGGGCATGTACCCGGTAAATAGCCCGGTAAATATAATAAATAAAAATATAATTATTGTTATAAAATAGCATAAATTAATATAAATTAAATTAAATAAATAAATAGAAATTGCTAGATTGTTTGGAAGTTATGAGGATTTTTAGAAAATCTCTATGGGCAATTTTGGGCAGATATGGTTACGTGCCCATCTCTAATTATTCACCAGAGAGCGAAAAATTGAGAAAACATGTTTTTAAAAGTTAACCAGCTATAACAGACCGCGTACTGCAACCGATAGAGCGATGTGAAACAAAAGGAACCCTAAAAGTAAAAGGTAAAACTGTAGTTTGAAATTTTAGTAGACCGTATGATTTGTCGTAGCTGACGACTGACTATAGTTTTATTTATTAATATATAGTATTATAATTGTGAAAACACATATGAAATGTTATGGAACTTCGAAATTTAGCCCGCGCCGAATCGACAGATTCGTATGAATTTTTTTCTTCGAAATCCTTGACTTTGATTCCATCGGTTTTAATGTGCGTTCACCATTAAACTGGATCCTACCGAGAAATGTTTTTGAACGTGACTTAGCGATCTAGTCCAAACCGGTTAGTGTCACCGAATACCTGCCGCTGTTAGATAACACTATCTGCTTGGTATGTCTATTTGTCCAATACAAATAACAGAAATAGCTCTCAACGATGAAATTCAAAAGGTGCTCTCGTAAGATGTTATGAAGATAATAATTTATATGGGAAAGTTTCAGATTCAGAATCTAAGGTCCAGTTTGGCCTGCGATAAGCCTGGTCGAAAAGATCGGCCTCGCTTAGTTTGGGGACGTAAGCTTTAAGCTGGAAACAAACTGATCGGACGCAACTGACGGCCCTTACAAAAACGTTCGCCACTGACGTCAGACGCGGCTGACAGCCCAAACAAAACGTCCGCGACTGACGTCAGATGCGGCTGACAGCCCAAACAAAACGTCCGCGACTGACGTCAGACGCGGCTAACAGCCCAAACAAAACGTCCGCGACTGACGTCAGATGCGGCTGACAGCCCAAACAAAACGTCCGCGACTTACGGCTTATAGTTTTCACACTTCAATGTATTTTGGGGAAAATTTAAAGAGAGCCAGTTAATGGTACCTACATCATTCGGTTGGAAAATGTCAATTTCATGTAAGCCGTGATCTGTCGGTTGGGTTTGACATGACCCGACCAAATTATACTTACACCCACTATCTGTATCTGTTTCAACTTCTCTCATTGTACAATAATTATTATCTACACTAGATCGCGGCTGTTAGTCGCGTCCGTAAGTCGCGTCCGATCAGTATGTTTTCCGCTTTTCTCTTGCGGCTCAACTAGACACCTGGCTAGAAATCTCAACTATGTCACCACTCACTGTCCTGCTTCCCTGTGCAGCGCCCCGCTCTCGCCTTGAGCGTCGAGTAGCGTTAGCTTAAAAATTCAAGGCGAAATTTTTCGACTTTTAATGTCTGTAAGTTTTTAACGGCTGGGTCAATTTTAATAAAATTACGTATGTAGTCAGTTGAAAGCCTGGATGTTCCGAGTTGATCCGCAAGAGTTATACATACGTACAGTACCCGGCCAAAAAAGATTGCACATCGACTTTTGGAAAGAGTCGATCGGTCAACTTCGGCTGACATCGGCTGCGTATAGCGTTATCTCTGTCACACGAAATACAAACAGTCCGGTATCTGTGAGGAGCTGTTACAACAATTAAAATCGGTTATTCTTATAATTCTTCTTATTCTTTGTATAAATACACCCATTTTTATCCACTTTTACCACCCATTAACAGGCGTGTAACCGAAGTTGATGTACTAAAATTATTTTGGGTAGCTCTAATGATCAGACTTTCTCTGTAAGTTAACTTTATTGAAATTTTTAAATTCAGCTGATAAAATTCACTTTCTCCGACGAAACAATTCGAGTAAATTACTTTGTATCCTCGTCTTTTGCATCAAATCTCTTCTCGACGGCCGGTAATCCTGCACTTCTTCCCGTATTTTCCTTTCCCCTGACGATATTGTTGAGAGAATTAAATATATTATCAGAAATTTACATACGACTGGCGGAGCAAATATAACGTCTTATTTCTTTCGCGATTTGCATATCAATCGCTCAATTGAAATATTGGAGCGAAATAAGATACAAAGGAACGATGATAAAGATAAGCATTTGTTTCTCGGTATTCTCGTAAAAGAAACAGAATAGAAAATATACAGACAAACGAATACACGATGCTCGTTTAAAATGTAACTTCTTTTAACCGGTAGAGGATTAGTGTATAAATTAAATTTTGAGATATGCGTTTTAGAAGAGGTATCGAAATTATCACAACTATTTCGCATTGTGACTGCAGCTTTACTTTGGCTGTAACTTAAGATTTATCCATCATTTCCCATTTTACAGAGTAGACCTTTTGTTCCGGCGTCTTGCCTGGTGTTTTAATGTAGATATGAATTAAACACGACTCAAGAACTTGCATGTTGCTGCCAGTCTAAAGCAACATTGTTTTACCTGATGCAGGCTCTCAACATTTATTAAAGCAATGTCTTAATTAAAGACATAAGTGAAAGAAGCAGATAACTAACATATTAACTAATTTGCTTTAACGCTCTTAGACACACGACACGACACAGACAGAAAAAATTTTTTGAAAAAAAAAATTTGGTTTGATGTGTAGGTAGACAATAAAATAGGCAAGTTACAAGATTTGTCAAAATTTTATGGCAAAAAAATAGTATATACTCGAAAATAAGATTGCAAAATGTTAGTTGTCCGCTTCTTCCACTTGTGTCTTGAATTGCTTCGTGAGAATATCAACAAGCAGCTACTCAACAAGTCAAATGTCAAAATTAAAAAACCCGACTACAGGAACCATTGGAATTTTAACATCAAGTTTTGTATAGTTTTATAATGGCTTTTTAAGCCCTTCATTTTGATACCCTACTGGACCTAAATGGGCGGAAAAAATTTTTGGAACCTCACAATTTTGACTTCAAAATCTGTCTTTTTTTAACATGCCAAGTAACACTTGGGTTATCATGACAAATTTAACAAAACCTCATACGTTAAAATCAGTCAAGCCGTTCAGCATGCCAAAATATTATACAATATACATACATACATAATTAATACATAAATACTCTCGAAAAACATAATCCTCACTCGCACTCGTGAGGGTGCAGGTTCGAACCCGGGCGGATTTTCCGATCTTAAGTATATAATACGGATGCTCTTTGCCGCATGAGCCATGCTTTCACACGAACGGGCCGACTCGCCCAGAGTGACACCACGGTCTCACGAAAAATTGGTGTGAAACGGCGTTGTAATGTGTTTCGTTCTGTGAATGAGTTTACCGGTGGCCAAACTTCCCTAATTCCCTATCCCTATTCCCTCATAAAGTCCGTCGTGTGTGTCCACGGGTGACGGTAGTTACTTACGATCAGGTAAGCCGTCTGCTCGTTTGCCCCCTAAAATATCATATAAAATAAGCCCAGTTACTGGGCACCAACCTGCGTATATGACACCGGAGATTGAAGTCCTCTCGTGGTCGGGGAGCCAGCCGCCCAGCAGCGTGTGTGTGGCGGGGAAGGTGCAGGCCTGAGTCAGACCCATCACCACCCGGCACGCGCATACCACCGGCCATCCACCCTGGGAGAAGAGTTGAGGGTATTCTTACGAATTTAGCTTGGAGAGTATAATTATATGCCCTTGGTCTCGAGTCCTATAGCAGATGCTTTTTTTACTGACCTCAGTGGCTTGACTTAGAGTTTGCTTCTGGTATAATTACAGTGACATTACAACAAAATACAGTAAATTCAATAGATTATAGATTGTACATAAAAAACCGGCCAAGTGCGAGTTGGACTCGCGCACGAAGGGTTCCTTACCAGTACAAAACAAAAAAATGGATAAAAGCTTTTTAGAAGTTGAATATATAAAAAAGTTTAATATTTAAAAGAAATATATGAAAACGTAAAATTTTATATAAAAAAGTCACTAAATAAAAATTAGTTGGTGGGTATCGAACAATGGCCTCTTCGAACCTAAGCAAGCCACTTACTTACTCCGCCACGCCGCGTCGCTGATGACGAACGCGTCAAATTTATCGTTATTATTATGCACCTTATTGTGTAACGAAATCGCAGAAAACATATTTGTTACATTAGAGCCACCTTTGAATATTTAATTTATTTTGTTTTTAGTATTTGTTGTGTATAGCGACAACAACAAAATACATAATCTGTGAAAATTTAAACTCTCTAGCTATTACCGTTATTGAGATACAGCCTGGAGGCAGACAGACGGACGGACAGATCCCGTATTTACCCTTTGGGTGCGGAACCCTAGAAATAATTACTTTGGAATAGTTTGTCAAAAACTAATATTGAACTACAAAAAAAACACAGAATTTTTCGGATGGACATCAGACTTTTTTCCGGAATTTTGATTTTCCAAAATTCCGTTACAGTCGTACCAACTGGATGCCTCGAACTGTGTTGCGACGCTAAATAATGGCGCGATGATAATATAATAAAACTATCTATATACCGAAATATTTATCAAAATCGATAACACTTCGTTGGGTACTAGTACAAAATCATAGAAATTTAAGACTTCTCCTTGTTGTAAATTAAAAATTTGCTGGATAGCATCGGCACAAGAAATCGAGAGAGCGCATCAGTTAACAAAACCAAATACTACCCGATTCAAATAACTGGGGGGTTATTATGACCTCTAATTCCCAGCCAAGTTCCAGCCAGTCAGCTATCACGTGACACTAAACACGTGAAGTTTGACGTTCCCTAATGTCACCAACATGCTTGAAATCCATTCATAGACAACCAAACCAGTATCAATTCAGATTATTCTAATAAGACGTTGTAATACGAAAAAAGAACATGGCAATTGTTGACCGTATATCGAATTGCCTGGAACCATGCAGGTTTGTAATGGTCATATAGCCCCCCCAGAGTGGATTTTAGTATGAGAAATCACTGTTTCTTGTTCTAGATACAAAACGTTAATTATTAGGAAATAATTCTTATAGCAAATAAAAAAGACATAAAAGTTAAGGTCACCGTAATATGGAATGAAACATTCAGAATGAACAACACTTTGTTAATAGTTTTACAAAATTCATAAAAATAAATTTAACTTTACGTTACAGTCGTATTTCAATATTTAAGCAGGGGCTTAAAAGGGTTTTAAAATCTAAATTTATAGCACTTGTTACAAAAAAATAACATTTGTACCATGTTATTTGTTCAACATAATAATTTTTGTAGAATACAAAAACATTTTATGCTCGAAATGTTATGTTATTTTTATTCTTCTTCAAGCTGTGTCCCGCGGTGTTACCCACGATAAAAGTAAACTATGTGTTAATTCAGCATATTACCAATCTTCATGGCAAATTTTATCGAAATCGGTCCAGTCGTTTAAGCATGAAGAAGTAACAAACTCACAAAGTTTCGCATAATATTAGTAGGAAGTAGGGTACTCACTAATTGTAAAGACAAAAATTATCTAAACTTGAAAGTAACTCTTTTTATGTATACATATAATAAAACAGTAAAATTGAAGTGTCTGTACATATAGGATAACATGCCCTTGGAACTGTGCTCAAAAGCTAATGCTACTCTTTTAAGGTAACTAACGTCGCCTTGTCCAAGAGGTTGATCCCTATTGCCTGGTTTTGGCACCGCGAACCCCAGACACTCTAGCACATTCCGTGTTAAAAAAATGTGCAGGATTGACATTGCTCTTAAGCCCTTGTTCTAGAAGTTGCTCAATATCACCAGTTCCTAAGCACCATGGCCACTCCAACAGGTACTTGAGTCTTTTCCATTGCCAAACATGGCACTATGCTCTTTTGGCACTCACCACAGTCACCAGCGTGGGCAGCAGGCCACAGATGACGGAGTTGATGAGTAGCGCCACCAGCATGACGGGCTTGCCACCGTACCGTTTGGACAGCATGCCCGCCGGCACCTGCATCACCAGATAGCCCCAGAAGAAGGAAGATAGGATGTAGCCCTGAGTCTGCTTGTCCCATTCGTATACCTGCGATTTCATAACATGGATTTAGAAGTCAGAATCTTAATACTCCCTCTAGATAACGCATATCCATTTCCCCATGCAGCATCTTTTTAGCCCAGTAATTCTAATTGATCTCCTAATCATTTTTGCTAGACTGGTGTCATTTCGTGGCATAAGTCAATACCATTATCGATTTGTGGAGACTATCCCGAGGCTTGAGAAAAGCTTTGGTATTATTAGTTACTTCGTCTTAGATGAACACTGCAGAGTTTTAGGGCGTAGAGACCAAATCTCCTACGTAATGCGCTACTGCATTTCTCTGCGAAAAAAAGCAATTGATCCAAGGTGCGGCAGACGTACCGTGACGCCGGTGTCGTTCCGTGCCGTGTCTGTCATGGCGAGCACGGCGACGGCCATGCTGCTGCGCGCGATGAACAGCGCCAGCATCGTCAGGAACATACACATCACCTGGATGTGACGGACGCCGTACCCATACTCTGGGGAAAGTGAAAAAGATCTATAATTATATTCCGTCCTCCGTTACAGGTGGCCACGTGGAGTGTTAGTTTCATGTTTTATTGGAGCAACGCTTCGTTAGGCGGGTCGTACGATTTGCGGGCAAACCTTAAAATACTTGGATCAAGCACGTGACCACCACGTTATCACCCGTCACGGGCATAAGCTTAACGCAGTAGGGCCCTATAGCAGAGAATAAATAATAATACAAGTATAATTATAGGAGTTTCACCGAATAAGTGAGTTTAACGGAGGCCCAAGTCTCTAGAGTTTTTTATCATAAAAGGCCGGCCACCTATTAGCAACTCTTCTGATGCTGTGTGCAAGTGTCGATGGGCATTGCCCCCTCTTGCTTTACCACTGGTCTTCCCTTTTACTCCCGGATTTCATAAAAAAAAACAAAGGGCTTTTATAAGATAACTAATACCTTTTGCCAGCGGCTTCGCTCGCGTGGAATTCAAGAATCGTTCAAAATCCCGATTAATTTTTATTTAATAGATAATGCTACATTTTATTTTGTTATATTATTTTATTTAGTATGTTATATTATGTTATGTTAACGCTGAATGTTTCTTTTTTTTATGTATGTCATAGTGCCCATTGAAAATCAGCGATGCGGACAACGTATCCGCATCTCATGCTGAATGGGAACCAATTTTGGTATCTCGATGTGTATCCATGTTGTTGTTGTTCATTGTCTAATTACCAAAATAAATTTATTTTCTTTCTTTCTCTCTTTCTTACATATACCAAGTATTCTGTATCATAGTAGGGTTGCCAGATTCGGGCCCCTTATTTTCGACACAATTCCTTTAAATCACAGTTTTGGTCTCCGGTCCGAGGTATATGAAAAAAAAATTGTTTACTAAAGAATTATAAACCGTTTGGTTTGATTATAACATGACCTTTGCAGCAATAGAGTAATCCGAGACAGTAAATTTACCGGACACAGGACAACCCGTCAAATTCCGGGACAATCCCGGAAATCCACTTTTGCCGTTGGAGAGCCATGCTTCGGCGCAAATGTGCCGGCTCGATCGATCAATCGGGGTGATACCACGCCCTCGAAGAAAACTGGCGTGAAACGGCGTGCTGTGTTCCGTTTGGTGAGTGAGTTTACCGGTGGCTCAACTTCCCTAATCCCTCTCCTATCCCTATTCCCTCATAAAAGCCGGCAACGCACTTGCAACTCTTCGGATGTTACGAGTGTTCATGGGCGACGGCAGCTGCTTTCCATCAGGCAACCCGTCTGCTCGCTTGCCCCCTAAATATCATTTTAAAAAATCCCAAAATGGCAACCCTAGTCATAATGTAACCTCACCATAGAATTTATAAGAATTTGGGCGTTACTCGTAATGAAAATATTCTGTTCAAATGTATATACAGTAAAAACCTTGCAACATTGGAGTTACACGATTGAGGGCCTGTTTCACTTGCAGATTGTTTTTCAGATTTTGTATGGAGAATCTATCAAAAAAGTTGTGGATAGCCTGACAGAAACTTTTACAGTAAGCGGTGAAACAGGCTCAATGTTGCAGGTTGTAACTGACCCAATCAGTAGCAGTTTAAAACAAAGTTATTTTAATGATTGTAACCTGTAACATATGTTGCACTGGCACAGAATGTAAGTGCCAGGAAAAAATACTTTCATATTTTTATGACCCTAATATTAACAAATGGGAAAGTTTGTTGGATGTTATAACGTCAATCACGCCAAAACTTTAACGGGTATACACTCCCGTAGTACAAGCTTTGGTCCAAGCAACAGTTTGCAATATTTTCTCGTCCTTTCAAACTTAAACTCCGTATTGCCTGGTATCTTTTCAATGCTTATTTGTTATTGATAAATTCTTATACGTGGGAGCAGTGGGTCGGTACTGGGGATACAAGGAACTAATAAGCTTAAGTATCGAGTGTCTTCAATACAAGAAGATTTTTGCTTTAAAGACTTTGTGAAGCGGAAAAATAACTTTGATGGCTTCCAAGCAAACCAATGGAAAGATTTATATGGTTGTATAAGAATATCTTAATATACTTAATTCTTGTGTGCGTGTGTTTGTATCTGAGCTCCTTCAGAACGACTGGACCGATTTTGATTATTATGATGAGAAATTCAAGGTAATTTTTAGAGTGGTTTATATTTTAGAATGTCTGTCGGTTCCTCTAGTATAAAATAAACCCACTAATAAATAAATAAAAATAATAATATTAAATAAATAAATTTATTTTTTCTCACCTCAATAATTACAGAGCTACACTTATATCATTACAATAATAAATAGTTCAGACTTTTTGGGGAGACTGGAATCTTGAACTAAGCAGTGACCCGCTTGTATTTTAAGACACCAGGCCTCCATCCCTATTACAAATATTACCAATTTTTTTAATGTCGTTATTAGAGTAGCTATTTGTATACAGGTATTTATTATTAAATTAAAATTGAGACTAAAAACATTATGTAAAAAAACAGGCCAAGTCTCGATTGAGCTGCTTGTTTCTCTCTAAAAAGAAATGAAATCTAGACAAAGGCGTGCCAAGTTGAAGATTCCTCACTGCCATTTGTTTTTTATTATAATTAATGTAATATAACTAGCCTTTGACCATTCTTAATTCGTTAGTAGGTAAAAGTCTAAGGTCGGTCGTATAGCATTAATTACAATAATAAACAACTGGCAATAAGTAACATTTGACTTGGCAAGCCTTTCTCTAGATTTAACCTGATTTGAACCGGTTTTTAAAGGGATCCGCTTCTTCCAGCAACTTCCCATCCCATGAGGTAAAAAACTTTAAAAAATCACCACGACGATCGTCAAAATAGTCATGGTTTTCACCATATTTAAATTCGAAAAACAAATCGATTATCCTAGTTTTTATGCTTTTCCCTTTATGTTACTTTTAGTTGTCTGAGTTCACTAGAAGTAGTAGTTATATTTTGATTATCATGAGTGAGTGAGTGAGTGAGTGAGTGTTGAAAACTTTGCTATCGCTTAGGTCCAGAACGAAATGACCTACAGGCTTGAAATTTCTGATTTTAAGTATGTGTGTGTGAACTTACTAGACGGTGAAAATTTCAGCTTTCTGCTACTATCCAGAGGTTCTAATATAGGAGCTGGAAATTCGGCAAACTGGTTCCTATTAAGATGGTACGGCAGTGTTTGCTTCGCGCTCGACTTGGCGATGCCACTCCCGTGCCATCAGGTAATTGAAGTTAATTGTTTTTCATGTTAAGGCGATAGAACAAAGGACACAGAACATAGTTTTAGTCCCAGGAAAAGTACGGTTCCCTCGCAGTATTACTGATTTGCGCTACGAAGTTCGCGAAATTAACTCCCCACACCAGTTTCGGTGACGGTGTTCGGTTTAAAAGAAACCAGGCCTGTTACGCAGGAGTGATTTTATAGTGCCCCAGAGTGTGCGCAGTACACAAAAGCATTCCCTCTTCCTTTACTCTCATAGCCCAGTGGGACGGACGATCAGGTGATCAGCCTACATCGACCTACGAACCAAATTTACCTAGGAACAAAATAAGGTGTTTCCAACGCGGGAATCGACCCCACGACCTCCGCGTGAAGAGCCGAGCTCTGTACAACTAGACCATAGAGGCGATTCAAACGAAATTGTAAACTAAAGAAGTGGTTATCAAACATTATTTAAATTTGTCTCGTGTTTGATATGAAATTTATAAATTCCTATCGGACTCAACATACGTTGTCTTACTGGGCCGATTTGTGAATTTAAACCATTCTCATGACCCCTTTAAAACATAAAAAAATTATTAATCGTTATCGTTATTAATCCTCCCAGTAATTAATGACTTGAATGGTGACATAAATATTACACTCTCACAGAAGAATTTCAAACATTATATCCGAAACGACAGACGTTATCCCGCCGGTTTTCGTGAATCTAAACCATTCTCACGTCTCTTAGTCGTTTCGTAGGAATTCAGTGACATACAAAGTAACATGCACTGTCGTACACAAGAGAAATATGTGTTGAAAGATTTAATTTATAATAAACTCTTGAAATAACTAAACACAGTTATTAACTATATAATTTGATATAGGGTTACACTAAACAAGAGCCCTCCTTTCTGTTACAAGTATGTTTACTACCTTTTAGCTCATGTAAATGAATTTGTTGTTAACATAGGACGTAACACTCCTCGACGCATATATTTACCCGACTGCGCTAGAAGGAGGGTTATGTTTTTCGAGAGTATATATGTACGAATGTATAACATACATACATTTACTCATACGTTAGTATGAGGTATCGTTAGATCTTTTTTGACAGCGCAAGTGACACCGTGTACATAAAAAAATGAAAATATAAAATGGAGAATTTAAAATTAGAATTTGTTAGGTTCTAAAATTTTTTTCCGTATAAATAGGTCTAGTAGGGTATCACAGAAGGGCTTTAAATATCCATTCTAGAAATATACATAACTTGATGTTTCAATTGGAATGGTTCCTGCAGTCGGGTTTACTGTTTTCGTACATTTAGCTTGTTATCGACCGAATTCAGTGGGTAGTCTCATTACAATTTAATAATAGGATTTGGAAGTTATTTTTAGCTAAACGTCGTTACAAAAGTTCGCAATTTATTCAATTTATTACGGTAATCGTCTCAATTATAAATTATAATTGTGTATTACAATGTCGGTTATAAGAAAACGTCCGTACTTCCATACTAATATTACAAATGTGAAAGTCTGTCTGTCTGTTACGTTTCCCGCCCAAGCCACTGAACGTATTTCGCTAAAATTTGGCACGGACATACTTTGATTCCCAGCAAAAACATTGGACACTTTTCAACTCGGAAAAATGTAGGGTTCCAGCGATTTAAAGTAATGTTGGCACAACGTGGCACAACGAGTTACGATGTGGGTGTCATCTAGTAACGGGTGTCATCTAGTAATATAATAAATGCGAATAAATAAATGTGGCTGTCTGTTTGTTATTACACCTTCACGCTAAAACCGATT
>JAOTAV010021662.1:0-22822 GCA_026546445.1 Cyclargus thomasi
AACATAACGCCACAAAAAAATCGAAATTCGAATATACGTAACCCGCGAAAATTCAAAATTCGCGATACTTTTTGAACCCACCGTATATAGTATTTTTCGTGGTAGTGAAAATTGTGGGGTAAGTCGTCGAAAAAACTGCCGTACGTTAACGATTCTCGCGAACGCTGCCTAAATGGTTAAAGATGTATTTTATTATATATGTTATTGAAAAGTTGTTGAACTCAATAATGCTCACAAAAAAGTCCGCTATAGTATAAACCAAACATTAATATTTTAGCCATTATAACCAAATTAAAAATTTTAATTTGTGTTAAAACCAATGATGGCCGCCAAAAATTTTTTTTCAGAGAGCCAAAAAAAATTGATGTCCACCCGTGCAAAGCCGGGGCGGGTTGCTAGTATAGTATATTTTTACAGCAGTTAGCAACTACCGTTGTCCACGGGGATACGCAACACTAATGCCGGTATTATTAGACAACACTTAGTTATCAGAAATTTTAGCGTGATCAGAAATTTTGAGATGCTGTTTTAATTCATAAGAGCTTTTTAAATGAAAACAGCATTTAATTTTTTTATCATGCTCTTAGCATTAAGCTCTGACAAAAATTACGGGCCTAAAAGGCTACAGCCGGTCTTTTAAGAGCGAATAATATATTACTAAAGTTTCATGGTATTCTTTTTACTTGGACTAAGTTGAAGACCCTATCTCCACCTGTGGTGAAAAACTCCCTCTTCAGCTAAAACAAATGTATCTCGAAATATGATGTAAGAATAATGACAATACACGATCATTAGTTATGCACCCTCCCTTAATTCGCTCCCTGAAACTCTGATTGCTGATACGCCATTCAAAAGTGCGCCTGCGATGTACAAACATAGATGTATCCTCAAAACAACAATATACGAACGCTCGCGCTATGCATTTTGGCAGACTTTCGAATTCGTCAACTCGAGTAGCATCTCAGACTACGTCACTAAAGCTGCGCACAACTAGTGATAATTGAGCTTTAAATGTACTCCTAGAGTTTTGTGGGAGGAGCTATAGGATTGATGAGTTGAATGATGAAGTTTATTTCAGCCAGTTCTCGCCGTTCAGGTTTGGCTATATAATTTTAAGTTGTTATTTATTTTAAGTTAATAATAAGTTTTATTAAACAAATTATTATTCTATTACAATCAGCCTATAGTTTCCCACTGCTGGGCAAAAGCCAAATAAATAAAAAACCTGCCGCGCCAAGTGCTCAGCATCTTCGGCATAACATCGTTGGCATCCGAGGTCTCATTTCCATCCAATCCTGCGGATCGACGGCACAATGGTCCGTGAGAAAACAATCTTGGTCCCCTTTGTGCACCCCCTGGACCCCTTTGTGCGCCCCCTGGACCCCCATTGTGCGCCCCCAATGTGGGGCATAACCTCAAATCCTATTTACTTTTATGGGTCAAATGACCGTTAGAGAAACGTAAAAACGCCGTAATAAGATGAGTTCTCGTCATTAATTACGCGGGAAACGGAATGGAATCTTAAGTACCGGACTTGAAGAAGCTGGGATTTTTTTTTTTTTATATACAGAAATGATGTAAAATACTTTCTGTTCTTAGATTTCCAGCGGAATAAAACGGATAATACAAAAAAAAACTTTATTAGATACTAGATGTTGCCCGCTACTCTATTGCAAAGAAATTGAATCGTCACGAGAGTGTACATTTTTCCAGGATAAAAGTATCCCACGTCCTTCCTCGGTACTCAAGGTGTCTTTATACAAAATTTCAGCAAATTTAGCTTAGCGGTTTGAGCGTGAAGAGGTAACAGGTAGATAGACAGACTTCTACATTTATAATATTAGTATACATATCACGGAACCCCGAAGGTAACTTAACAGTTTGGGAATTCCTGGTCCAAAGGGATGAACCAAACGAACACAGAATTCTCAGTGTATCAGCTTAATTTTTGTTATAAAATATTTTATTTTTATAAAATAAGGGGACAAACGAGCAAACAAGTTACCTGATGGAAAGCAACTGCCAATCGACACTAGCAACATCAGAAGAATGCAGGTGCGTTGCCGGCCTTTATATAGTCCTAATACCTAATTAATACTAATATAGACATTCAATTTCAGATATTGCTATAACAATACACTTGTCTGTTTGTTCAACTGATATATACATATACCTAGACTAGACTCTGCCCGTCAAATGCGGGAGAACGGTAAACATCTTCGAGAACCTCTATTTACATTGCGTGTGCGAGTTAGTTTTGTACATGAAGACAATGGACTTGCGACATTATTTAAAAAAAAACAAGCCAGTTCAACGTTGACGTACGTACATTTAAGGAACATATTTTTATATTCTTCCTCTCAGAAATATACTTTTTAATTTAATATTTTGCTATATAAATAAACAACGCGAAAAAAGAAGCATTATTTCGTGATACGTTCCTATACTGTGTTAGTTTTTTACTAGTCTCAAAAAATACTTTATACTTAATTTCATTCATAATTGTTCCGATTAAATACTACTTATTCTCACTATCGAATGGACATCAGGTTGATAATATAAACGTGTGCATCTAACACATAATAAGTACCAAAAACGTGTTTATTACGTCACAGATAGTAAAAGTAAATAATGAATCATGATATTGCGACGGATATACTACTAATGATGTCAATAAATAATGATAAAACAATAAATAATGACTACCTATTAAGCTGCGATTACTTATCATTATTTATCAAGCGTAAAATAAATAGTAACACCTGTGTAATGTTCTATAAAACGACGATAAGAAGAATTTACAATTTACATAGAGATTAAAAATTCATTAATAATTTTTTAAGACAATAATTTGCTACAATACTTCCTGTGCGCCAAGTGAGTTAATATTTAGATTTTAAAAATTTATTTTATATAATAATTAAGAAAAAATGTGAACTATAAGAAAGAATGACTTCTATTAAATAAAAAAAATTAAGAACAAACAAAATATAACCAATAGTTAAGACAGAGACTCCCTATACCTAAAAAAAATGAAATGCCAAAACGCGCATAACTTTCAAAAGACTGCATCATTTTATTAGTATTCCTCACTATGATGACAAGGCTTAATTTATTGTCAAACGGCCAGCGAAACACCAGTTAGTTTTGAATAATATCGCAAGTTCGCACTCAAAGTGGTCTCACTAAGCCTAAGCGTTGCATCTAGTTTAGTACCGTCGATATTAATTGGAAACCGTCGGCACCAAACATTCACAGTTCATACAAGTAATCCTATCCGTTTACATACAATATAGTTTAAACCATCAGCGATATTGATTCATAGGCAAATGGCATACCTACGTAATATGGCCGGGTTTTTTTATAACCGGCGATCACAAACGATGACACGCGAACATGATCGAGTAAAGGATTCTGGTCTGCTCGCCGATCGTTGTCTACGATCGTCTTTGATGAAGTCGTTGACCTGCGTTGATCCTTCAATTAAACGAGAAATAAAAAAAATACCTCGGACGATTGTGTGGATGCTTGCACTACGATCGTGACGAAAAGCGATCGACTATCGCCGATTATGTAGTAATGCGAGTTAATATTAAAGTAATAGGGAATATGCATGATTTTTAATTCTTTGTTTAAATTTTTTATTATTTATTTATTACATCTAATTATTACAATTTAAATATTTATTGCCTTTAACCCGAATTCGAGTTGCGTAAACAATATACGCAACATTCTCTTATTTTTAATAGGTTTAAGTAGGAAAATTAGCCACAAAAGGATTACAAACATCGATATAGGTACTTAAACAACCGAATTATATAGTAAATCTATCGTTATAGAAAAAACGATGTAGTTAAAACAGTTTTTTGATAAAATAAAAAAATAACATAGTTATAAGCCTTCAAATAAGTCAGTTAGAAAGGGAGATCCGATATAGACTTTGACGTAAAAGTCTATACGCTGCATGCAAAGTTCATACTTAATTACGTTTCGAAAGAAAGAGATGGGTAGAAAACTTAAGTTGCTAATAATATATTACTAATTTCTCAACAAAATTAGATATTATTTATTATTATGCCCCTCTAGAATGGTCACATAGCAATATTGCCATTAGTATTTCCATTTTTCATTTTTCTTGCAAATTACTACAAATTTTTCAATGCACTAATTTAACAATCACTTTGTATAGATATTGCAGCAAGTATGTACTTTATCAATAATATTCGATTTTTTAACAAAATGTGCTAAAATAATTAGTAAAGCAATTCCTTTGCAGTATTACGACCTTTTTAGGCCTCCTATTTATCTTTAAGTGACGACCTCTGTGGTGCAGGCTTTGCTTTGGTAGTTCACGGCGGGGGTCGCGGGTTCGAATCCCGCCGACGGAACAAAAAGTTTTTCAATGTTCCTCGGTCATGGATGTATATTAAATATGTGTATAGTAAAAATCTTAAATATGTGTATAGTATAAAATATATTTCCGTTGTCTTGTATCCGTAACACAAGTCCTTAGGGTACTTAGCACAGGGCCAGATTGACGTGGTGTAAAGCGTTTATAGATATTTATTTATTTATAGCACAACCACTTTTTTTCTCTCAGCATTTATGTATATTCCGTGGCTCGGTGGTAAACCATATTTCCCTCGACGTCGGGGATCGCCGGTTCAAATCCCGCTGACGACGGACCAACTTCCAAGAAAGATTACAACAATATTATGTTCTTAGGTCATTTATAAATATGTGTAGTTTTTATTTTTACCTGTAAAGGTTCATACTAAGAGGAATACAAGGGAAAATAATATTATGTTAACAAATATGAGAATTGTCCATGTTCTGGAGTTATATCGTCAGGAAGGAAAACACGACTCATTTTTATGTAATAGACAAATAAATTGACCCCCTTATTCATAAAAATATTTAAATAGTGTTTATTATTTAACTAATCAAGGTTGGCTGTCCCTTCCCGTCGTGTGACCTTTTCAATATTCTTGAAAGAGGCAGCGAATCTTGATTAATTAAACAATGTTTAAATATTATTAAGAATTAGAGTGATAATAATTATCAATATTATTTAAGTATAAAATATTTCTTTTTTTTTAAGTTCGATATGGTTTAAACTTTAGAATGTTTATTAATAATTTGAGTAAAAAAAACCATTCGTAATTTTAATTTATATTTCTAAATCGCGCTATCAAAGTTTTTTTAACACTAAGTATATATATAACTGATGGAGTCGATCCAGTAGGATCCGTTTCTACGCAGGTTGGCAGTCGTGGCCGGGGACTGCTCTAATCCTGGCCTGGAGTTGAGAGTGCTCTCCGCCTCATTGACGCGTTAATATTTAATCGATTAGCAACAGGAATGTTTATTCAACCCACTGTCGTAGGACTTCGATCCATTTTTTTCTGTTAAATCCTCCAAAAAAATATGTTACCATGTTTGCTTAATTTGACTATTTTTAAAGTCTAGTAAAAAAAATGCTTATTTTTAATTATACTTAGGGGGCAAATGAGCAGACGGGCTACTCGTAACATCCGAAGAGTCGCTAGTGCGTTGCCGTTGTCTTTTTTATTAGGAAATAGGGATAGGATAAGGGAAATATAAAACTGATTTATTTTATTCGTGCGAATTTATTGTATTTTTTTTTATATAAAAATAAGAGGACAAACGATCAAACGGGTTACCTGATGGAATCAACTACCGCCGCCAATAGACACTCGCAAAATCAGGGTTGCATGTGCGTTGGCGGTCTTTTGAGAGGGAATATGCTTTCTTCTTGAAGGTTTGAAGGTTGTAGCGGTCCGGAAATACTGCTGGTGATATTAAAATTTATTACTAGTTTGTAATATCTTTCAAGTTATAGTATTTTAGATATTATTTAGGTTTTTGTCCTTGGCGTACGAAACCTTCGAAAACTGTGTGGATGAGATGCCCTAAATGAAATAAATCACTGGAAAAGTTGAGGACAATTTGCCGGCTGATGTGCCTGATTTTGGATCATGAAACTCATAATCCCGAACAAAAATACTTCATTCCGCGGGAGTTAAACGAGATCTGCGCCTTCGTAAATTACGACCGGCGTAACCATCCATCTCTCGTCACGTCACCCTCCAGAGACGACGTGTTAGAATTCAGGATTCAGAGTGCCGATTGTGAGTTTTTTCTTTCACATTCGACCGTGAATGCGTTTCGCCTTACTCAGATTTTGTATATTTTGTACATATGACCGTGAGCATCGCTAGGTGGCGCTGTAAAAAACCGAATGTAATTAAAAAACTCGCGCTCGCCACTTAGATTTGCCAAGTAGCATTTAGAAAGAATTTCAATGTGTTTTTTACTACTCTTTACAGTAGGTAAGTGTAATAGTAGGAGTCTAAAAGGGGATTTTGGGATTTGCTCGAGCGCATCAGAGCGCTTGTTTATAGGCTTCCTACATGTCTCTGGTTAACAACTTATCGTGGTATAAAAATCAAATTCCATGCTGATCGGACGCGACTAACAGTAGCAATCTAGATAATAATTGTACATTGAACTGTATAAACTATAAGGCGTAAGCCGCGGACGTTTCATATGGACTGTCAGCCGTGTCTGACGTCAGTCGCGGACGTTTTTTTATGGGCCGTCAGCCGCGTCCGATCAGTTTGTTGTCAGCTTTAGTGGTAAGAACAAAAGTAAGTAGAACACTCGCTTCAGTGTCAAAATTCAAAATACAGTATCACAATAATGTAAATAAAATACCCAATTTCGGTTACAAACGACAATAACATGAGGGGTACGCATTCAAAAGGGACTATTACGGGAGAAGCCCCGTCGGTTGGCGATAAATTGCCAATCACCAGGTAAGCACGCTGATCTTCGTTTTGTGTGTCACTCGGTCGCACAAAGGATTCCGCAACAAAGTGGGACCGGAGACAAAGGCTATGTCTTGTCATCCTATTTTAAAATGTCCGTGAATTCCGCCAATTTGAATGCATTCCATTTACGATTTTGGCATTGTAGACAAATAACTTGAAGCTTGTTTCGAGTATCTGAAATATTATATCGACGGTGAAGAACCCAATACTGCTATCTACTTTTTTCGATTATTGGTTTTTTGTTTTGGTCTACTTTAAAAAATATTGTTCTTCTCGTTATTTCTATAAAAAAATGTGTTGATCAGTAATAAAGTGTAGTATTTTTTAAGAATATTGCGTGTATAAATAATACATAACTATAATATTAAATTTATATTAAGTTTTTTTCCTCTTCTGTAAATTTGAGATTTTGTAGATAGCAGTATTTGGTTCTAAACCGTCGATATCGATTGTTTCTAGTTTCTTCTGTTGTGCATTCGTCCAATCCAGGCGATAGAGGTCGTTGACCCTCTGTCAAAATAATTGACAATTCAACAAAGTGACAACATAACACGTATAGAAAACTCAATTTTTTACCCGACTGCGCCAGAAGGAGGGTTATGTTTTTAGAGTGTATGTATGTATGAATGTATGTATAATTATTTGGCACGCTTTGCAGCCTAAACGGCTCGATGGATTTTGGCATATGAGGTATCGTTAAATTCGTCTTGATAGCGCAAGTGACACTGGGTACATTAAAAAAATTTTAAAAAATGGCGGATTTTGAAGTCAAAATTGTAATGTTTAAAAAAAATTGCTCCCGTTAAGGTCGAGTAGGGTATAAAATTAAAGGGCTTTAAATAGCCATTCTCGAAATATACATGACTTGATGTTTAAATGGCAACTGCAGTCGAGTTTTATGTTTTTGAACTATACTAAATATCTATGGACGCTTCACACCACGTCAGTCTGATTCGAAACCGCAATCCCAGGCTTCAGCTACCAACGCGCTTACCAACTGAGCCACAGTGATCGTCATAGGGTCTTTTGTATGTCAAATATAAAAATAGGCTTGAGACAATGAACATAAAATATAATAAGATTAATCGTTAATTATAGTATCTTGTAAGTAATTTCAGTTGTTGTTTTCTCTATTCTCTGTTTTGTGTTTTCTTTTAATCCATTATAGGCTAGGCAAGTTATTTTAAATAAAGATATTGAATCAAAAAAATTGTCATGTTTTAAAATCAGTATTTTTCGACGAATAAATGTAGAGCGCTTTTGCCAATGGGCGATTGTGGTCAGCTGTTTTCGAAAACCGGACAATGCAGCTTAATTAATAATATTAATTATAATATCAGCCATTTCATTATGATAATTTCATAATGGACCCCTTGGTGGTGAAATATACGACGAAAATATTAAATCTTTCAGTTCCCGTAATAATTTTATTTTAAAATGAAAACGTTAAGCGTCCTTGTAAGGGTTGTTAAACTTTATTATAGCTCTAGAAGAATTTAATAGCAATTAATTAATGACTTACGAATTACGATAGTCCCTAAACCCTATAGGTGCCAAAAGCGGTGGCAAATAAGTAGACCATGCTTAAATTTTATTGGAGAGTAATTAATAAAAAGTTGCTACAATTTACAAAACGTTATATAATTATACCCGTTATATAAATAGTGTATAAAATTGAGTTTCATACTTCAATGTTAAATTTAATAGCTTTTTACGAAAAATGTATACAAAAGAGAGTCAAATGTCCTACAGCAGCGGGGGTAGGAAATAATATTTACTCCCTGTGTTGCATTAAGAAAATTAATTTGTCAAACATTTGTCCATGATAATGATCAATAGACCGAGCTCAAGTGTACAACCATAGTCGACCCACGAAACTAGAGGAACACGAGCACGGGCTTGGCGCGGTGCCCGCTACAACCGCCTTCCTGCGTAGAAACGGACTCCCAGCAATCCGCTCCAAACTAGTCTATATATAGTCACCGTGCTAAAAAACTTCGCTAGCGCGATTTAGGTTTTAGTAGTTTGTTATGATAAAGAGGTATCCTGTACCGCCGATGGTCACTCATTTGTTGATCATGATAATAAGTAAGGTAAGCTTATTAGTTAAAATGTCTTTTAACTAATAAGCTTACAATAAAAACAGATTGTATTTACACTGAAAAGTGAAAACCATGTATAGTTATAACCATGTATAATAAAAAATATAATTAACTTATCCTTAACAATACAAAATACGACAGCTCTTTCTTTAAAGTAAAAATACATTCCATAAGATATGTGACAAGTGAAAACACTATAGACAGTAAGTAGATGTATCAACAAGCTAGGCGAATGAGGAGCACGATGTCTGCGCGTACGCACTACGCGTTTGTGACGTCACGATAAGATACTGAGAACGAACTGCCCGCGAACGATAGAACGATAGCTGGAACGAGTCACGACCTTGAACTACTAACATCAAGGCTACTTTTAATAACAATAATTTTAAGTTCGACGGAACTAATATAATAATCATTATTAATTGTACAACGGTGTACAGTTTGCTTCGAACAATTTTTAGGATAGTCTACAAGTGACACTTTTTCCAAAAAATGATTGTAAACTACACTATTATAATATTATGATAGTAAAAGTTTTCAACTCTCACGTCTCAACACTATAACTAGAGACGATAAAATTAACATTGATTATTATAATTCTCATTTTATAATTATAAGGATAAGGTAGTAAACTACCGCGCACCGTTGTATTTAAAAACGTACAATTAATAAAAACGAGTATATTGATTGTCTTAAATTTATAATTATTGCGCTCAGGCATTTTATTAATGTTGCCGTATTCTATGAAATATTTTTAAAAATTAATAATAATAGAGAGATAATAAGATTACTATTGATATATTCAGATTTCAGTTAACGCAAAAGAGAGTCGTATCTTCTACAACAGTAGGTGTGAGGAATCTTAATTCCTGCTTTTCCATTTGGACTTTCGTCCGTAAATGTTAACACGATTTGACTGTCAGTTAAGACTTGTTCACCTCGAGCGTTCGCGTTTGGCCACCCCTAAAACCAGTGCGGAACACGACTCAGAGCGGCGGGGATCAGAGCAGTCCCCCGCTACGGCTGCCTGCCTGTGTAGAAACGGACTCTCCGTTGTTGCAGCCCCGACGTCTCTATATATACTAACCGTGCAAAAAAACTTCGATAGCGCGATTCAGCCGCAGAACCGTCTAGCAGCTACTAATTACCATGGTTATGTGCGTCTCTATTTATTATATTATTTCCTTTATTTAAAATATTTGTAATATATAAATACATGTGAAATTTAATGATTGATATGTATTCAAACAATTTAAATTGTTTTATATTATAGTCATATATTAATTGTTTTTAATAAATAACAATATCATTTGACCAGTACATAAAGTGAAAACTGTAAAAAACCCAATTCCTTACATTCCACCGCAATAATCAAATTCATTATAAAATCATCACTATAGAAGTTTCATAATATTCAAAAAATAAATTATAAATTAAAAAACAAAAAAAAAATCTGAGGCTTGAACCCGCAGCTTCGTAGCAAAGCTCTCACCGAGCGTCTTACTAACTGAGCCAGCTGTGAACTACAGTTACCGCAACAAGTGGCTCCTTTCAGAACTCTACTTTTTCAGTTCTTTAAAAAACATCTAGAATATTATTATCATTAATATTTTATTAGGCAAAATATTCCGGTTGTAGGTAATGGCTGATGTTTTTTTATACCAGGTAAAAATATAAACTGTTCTGAAAAATTCTCTTCTAACTATTCTAAATTTGAACCTCCAAATAAAAATATTAATTATACTCCATAATATAATCCTATATTGCCTAAATTACAATACAACAATTAATTCATAATAATTTCTGTTTCCATTCCAGTAACAAAACATCCTACCAAAAACATACATATAAACATAGAGGAATTGATCCATGGCATAGAGAAATTATTATATATTTAATTCCGCGTGTATATATATAGATATACACGCGGAATTAGTCGCGGGCGACACCTAGTATCTACATAATTATATTTTATGACATGCCTACTAAGTGAATAATCATTGATACATTTTTTCAGTCCTTTTAAACAAGGATTTAAATTATTTACTTTAAAATTGTACCGTATCGATCTTTTCATACCTAAAACATAATTAATACCTACTAGAGGTCGCCATGTGTTCGAAATTTGACTAAAAATATCCATCCATCAATTACAGACTTCAATTTAGGCATAAGGGTCTCGTTACCAGACCATTAAATTTTATTTAAAAAACAAGCAGACGTCAATATAATATTTCGTGTATGATTATCGTGTCATGTCAAAATATTGTAGTGTGCGTAGTGTTATTTTTTAAAAATATGTAAGATGAAAGCGTATTTTAAAATAATATTTGTATTCCACGCTCGTATTCTGTATCAATTACTATATTACTATATAGTTTACAACATAATAAATAAGGTAACTATTAAGTACTAAAGTAAACTTCTGAGTCCTGAGTCGCGCTATCAAAGTTTTTGTAACATGCTAGTATATATACAATTTTTTTTCACTACATAGTAAGTCCGTTTCTACACAGTAAGGCATCTCAATTGGGAAGCTGCTCGTATATCCCATTCAGAATATGGAAAATTGGCATTTAAGGATTTATAGAAAAAGCACTCAAATATTACTGATAAGCCACTGATGTAGGAAATTAGACTGAACAGTACTTTTGACAAACTGTTTTTTTTTTTCAATATATTTAGGGCTTGTCCCACTATTTCTTTGTATAAAGTGTCGGATAGGCTATCCGCAAACTAATATTTAATAAATCTGTAAGATAATTCATGGGTAGCCAATTCGATACTTGTCAAGAAGTGGTGCTATAGGCCCTAAAAATAACTTATATGTCAGATAGCCCAGCGGCTGTACCCGCGTGGATGTTTTTCATCACACGGGAGTATTTCATCCATGTGTTAGTTTCACGCGCGCACGAAGGTTCCGAACCAGTCTAGACCTAATAAATATTAAGGCAACCAGACAGATGTAGGCGTACTGCAGCGCTATCTAGTACTAAGAAGAAGAAACTTGAAAATAAAAATTTAAGAGTAATCCTCTTAAATATTTAAATAGTTTCTTAGTATTTGTTGTTATAGCGATAGTAACTTTTTTTCTTTTAATAAAAATAAAATCCCCTATAATAATATATTAATATTGTATATTTATTATTGGTCCACGAAAAAAAGCGTTAGCAGCCATAAAAAAAGAAAATTCTGGGCAATCAGAGAGTAAATAGTAAAATCGATAAAAAAACGTTTTACAGGAGGCTGTTTGGCTGTTGGCTGTTGCCGACAGCCAAGCCAAAAAAAAAAGAAAACTTACATAGCGCGTGGCGCGACGCTTGAACGGCACGACGGCGTTGAAACTAAATTTTCAGGGACATAAAAAACTAGAGGCGCTTCAAAGTACCCGTCATACACACTTTGTGTATGTTTCTCCAAAATGCAAGCTGTTACAAAGAGTATGGATAATAAGAAGAGATCTGTGTCTATGGTAACCATTTCTCAAGATTTGTCTTGAAATCTCAGGGTTTTTCAGCTTTTCTCTAGATTGCGGCCGGACTTGACAAATCTAAGGATTTTCAGATGTACAGTAAAATACATTATTAACCGTATTGAGAAACCTCCTCCTTTTATCCGACACACGTCATATAAAGAAGTAGTGGTAAAACAGACAAGCCTAGATATATTAAAAAACAGTTTGTCAGAAGTACTGTTCAGTCGTATTTCCTACATCAGTGGCTTATCAAACATATTTTAGCGCGTTTTCTATAAATCGTTTAATGCCAATTTTTCAATATTTTGGATGGAATATACGAGCAGCCTTCCGTTTGAGTAGCCATACTGTGTAGGAACGGACTTACAGTATAGTGAAAAAATCTTACATATATGTTACAAAAACTTCAATAGCCCGACTCAGGACTCAGAAGTCTTAAGGAATTCTTTTGCCTTATATTTATTCTGTCATAATAGAAGCATTTACCACAATGGGTAATAGGTATTATTTATGTTTTAGGTTTTAAAGATGTTTACGCTAAAATTAAAGCATGTGTAAAGTAAAACATGTTTAAAAAAATATTTTCTCGCCGGGTTAGATACCGAACCGGTGCTAGCCACCACAGTTTCGACGTTCAGAAAGTGTACTTAAAGTACTTATTTTGAATAAAAAGATTTGTTTTTTTTTAATATATATATATGTGTCAATTATTGTTCACTTAGTATGTCATATATCTATATGACATACTCTCTCAAATATTTACCCACAGCTGTAGTCCCCACCTACGTTCGCGTTAAGCTATTCTTGTTTTATGCAACGAAGAAATGGTTGAAATTTTAATACCGTCAAGGGTAATTTTGTTAATGTGTGTGCCCATGGAGTTTTGGTGGAATGTGAAAAAGTGATGTTTTTGTATTTTTTCGCTAAATTTGTGTCGTTTCGGGTTTATGCGTTATAGTGGAAAACCATTAACCTTATTAACATTAGAATATCCTGTTTACTAAAACACCTCGGTAAATAATAACTTTATAAAACCGGTTATAGCAACTTAACCTTAAAGCTAGATAATATAATATTATTATTGAATCCTCTTTGATTATTATACTTTCTTTAAAAGAAATATTTTTGTAGTACATAATTTTTACGTAACTTTCATCGCCAACTCAGTGCGTGCAATAACTCAAAAATGTATAAACGTGTCATACTGTGATTTTATAGGTATGCGGCCTTGTTTTGGTATTTTATTGCCAATAATGCGGTAGACCACGACAGCCTAAATAAAAGTACATTCAATCACTAGACGAATCACATCACAACACCGTTTCAGGCCAGTTTTCTGTGAGGCCGTGGTATCACTCCGGTCGAACCGGCCCATTCGTGCCGAAGCATGGCTCTCCCACGGCAATGAGCATCCGTATTATGTACTGGAGATCGGAAAATGTCTCATTCGTACACGCCTCCACCGGGTTTCGAACCTGCACCCTCTCGAGTGCGAACCAAAGATTAATGGGTAACCATTAGGCTACGGACGCTCTAAGTAAATAACGCCACACAAAACAAAAAAAATGGGCTAGGTAGGTTCTTGGCATAGCTTATGACTCCGCAAGATCTGGGTTGGCATCCTTGTGAGTTTTTGTTATGTTCTGTACAAATAGACTTGGCATAACTTTTTTTACATTACAGCCCCGCTAGCCAAATGTAACGCACAAGCTTAGATAGCTTAGCCAACACTAGCTTGGGCATTGATATGAGTCAATGAGTTTCATCAAAGGCCTCAACGTTCCTGAGGCCTGATCAAGGCCTGATGAAATGAAGAAAAAAGAATTTCAACTCTTGCCAATTTCTAAATAGGAAGAGCGTGGATCGTTTTTCTGTTGTCCTACAAAACAAAAATATAAATGTTTACCTCATTAAAAATTCGCACTGCACTAACAAGCTTCATGAAGAATGTAACGTTTTCTAACAATGATGTTTCTCTTGTTTTATTATTCATGGCTCTTTACTCTGAACAAATACTCTTGTTTTTAAATTATTAATGTCCGTTTCTTGGGTTACCTACTTGACGTTCGTTTGTTTCTAAAATAATAGTAGTTTTTATAATAAATAGCTTATACTATTTGACGACCTCTATGGCTCAGTTGGTAAGCGCGTTGGTAGTCGTTTAGCCGGTGGTCGCGGATTCGAATCCCGCCGACGGCGTATAAGATTTCCAACGTCTTGGATGTGTATTAAATATGTGTATCATATAATAAAAATCTTAAATATGTGTATAGTATAAAGAATGTATTTAATATATTTCCGTTATCTGGTACCCGTAACACAAGTCCTCGTCAGGTTCTGACTTGCTGTGAAACGTCGATAGATATTATAGATATTATTATTGTACGATACAAACATCGCTCATTTCCGAACTTATCATTATTATTTGTATAAAATCAGTGTTTTATTATAATAACGTATAATATCATAACTTAATTATCATTATCAGATCTTGTATATTTCATTGTTACACTAACTTGGTGTATCAATAAACATTTTAATAATTGAAAAAGCTGTTTCTATCAAGAACAATCAACATCAGCATCAGTGTAAGGTGTACAGACCCGCCGTACAATTATTATTTTTAAAATGTAATGCTTTAGCAAAGATATTATCTAGGGCCCGTTATTATAGTCAGCGCTTAGTACTTAAAAGCGTGATTAGAAATATTGAGATGCTGTTTTCAAATAGCATCTCAAATTTTTCTGATCGTGGTGTGCTGACTATAATTATGGGCTTTAGTGCTTCACACTATGGCCCGTAGTTATAGTCAGCGCTTAATACTAAGATCATGATAAAAAAAATTGAGATGCTGTTTTCATTCATAAATGTCGCTTTATAAATGAAAACAGCATCTCAAAAGATTTGATCACGCTCTTAAGTACTAAGCGTTGACTATTAATACGGGCCTATGTGTCGTGAGTAGATTTCATCCGTATTTCTTTACCAAATACATAAATGAGGTATAAATTTGGTTCGGAATAAAAACCGATACTGGAACACCCTAAGCCAGACCCTCGTACTGAATACTGATGAGTTGGAATAATTTGATGATTCGTAAACATATTCTATAAACAATCGATTACGTTTTCCACCATTTATATTCTACGTATGTTTCGCTATGTCTCGAAATGAATTGAATACGAAGCACTGTCCGAAAATTTAATAGATACTTGGACACTATGAAAGTTTTTAATTTTTACACGGTTATAATATTAAATAGTTTGAAGTAGTTCCTCATACACGTTGTCAATAAATACTCGTACACGTTGTCGGCATATTTAAACGCAGTAAGCCCACGTTATATAATAATAATATTAGAATATGCAATCATATCTCGTGTGCTACTACTAATACAACCTAAAAACACAAACTTAATCTTTATCAGTAACAAACTGGCACGATAATAAACCGGCAGCAACGTTAGAATAGACTATAGAGTTATCTCCCTTACTCTTTGTTTTCGTGATATTATGTCTATCCCTTTTTGCAACTTTAAAAATATATTATTCATATTTCCTTATGTAAGGTGAGCATCTCAGTATTTTTAAATTGTTTACAAACATGTTAATACTACAATTAATGTATAAAAATTATTTATTGTTTAAAATAATTTATTTTTTCTGAATCGCGCTATCGAAGTTTTTGACGCGGCTGAGTATATATACGAACGGCGCGCGCTCGCAGTCGGGAGTCCGTTTCTACGCAGTAAGGCAGTGCATAGCTGGGGCGCTGCTCTAATCCCCTCTCCTTGCATCGTCATAGCAGGTTTTGGTGGTTTCCCTGCAGCGGTGACATGCGCGTTGGTCCTGGTGTTTGTTACACCAGTGTTGATGGGACTGTGCTCTTTAGTATGGCCGGTCTTCATAGCGTTCCCTCTTCGTGAGGGCGATTTACCTCTCTGAGGTCACGAGGAGTCTTTAATGACTTATACGGCAGGAACAGCTCGATGCTTTCCTCAACACCACTGTGTAGAAGATTTGACTCTCTTTTTCGTAAATAAATCGGCAAATATTATGTATAAACTTTAAATACATACTACGTAATACGTTACGATTAACTCAGTTTTATTTTAAGTTGTTTGGTATAAAATATTTCTGGTTATCTAATTCAATCGTAACAAAAAAAACTATTTTCAGGGTTTATCGCGTATAACTGGTTCACCGCGGCAATCGCAGACGTCGCCTCTGATAAAATGAAAAAGTGAAGACACAATGGAGCCAGTTTGCTGGATGATGAGAACGCGTGAACACTGAATACAAACGAGAAACAGGTATCGTCGTTGACCTAAAAACTTGTACAAGGTCGCTCGCCATGCTTCTCGCGAGCCAAACCGCGACGTTATTTTTAGATTAAACCGTTGATTTTAAATGTAATAATTATTGTTTTAAGTTATTTTTAATTCACGATACAGAGTAGGCATAATATTTGGAATTACAAGAGGCAGCAATTAAAAGGGCCAGCGGAGTAAGTTCAACCTCTAATAAGTATGTTAAAATAGACGATTAAGATTAGAAGATGAACGATTTTTTTATATAAATAACACTTTAATGTAATATATGTTTTATTGATTGTATATTAATATTTAATTATTTTCTATTAGCGTGGGGATAAGTTCTCGAATCTCCGAATGTAATGTCAAGGCCGTTGACGCAAGTTCGCAATGTCTACATTAGAGGGAGTACGAGTTACTTACTTTTAACTCTTTTGTACTCAAAAATATTTTTTTTCTGTCAAAAACTGCGTATGTGGCACAATGGTAAGAACAGAAATCCTCGAGTCACAAATAAATCAAGCTTTATTATTAAGGTGCCGTGGGAGAGCCATGCTACGGCACGAATAGGTCGGCTCGATTGTACTCATACCACGGCCTCGCAGAAAACCGGCTTGAAACGGCGTTGTGCCGTGTTTCGTTCGGTGAGTGATTTTACCCGTGACCCGTGGTGATCTAATCGCATATTCCTCTTCCCATTCCCTCATTAAGGCCGGCAACGCACTTGCGATTCAGGTGTTGCGAATGTCCGTGGGCGACGGCAGTTGCTTTCCATTAGGTTACCCGTTACCCCCTAAGCGTCATAAACAAAAAAGGGGAAGGGAGGTTGTGAATTGCAATAGGTATGTTTAATGTGTTTGTCCCTCTGAACCAAACGCTTTTATTCAACTTTTAGAATTATTGTTCTGAGAGGGTTAAGTAACAAATGAGAGCGAAAGTTCAAAGCCTCGGTCACCTTGTCCTACCAAAGTCTCATGTTACATAACTTGATAAATTAGAAACTGCTTTAAAACAAAACGACTTGAGTTGTCTCTTCAGGGGTTGTTTATACTTTATAGGCTTGTTTGCTAAAAGCGAATGATGAAATCTGAACGAAAGATGAAAAAAAATACTCAATTGTGTATTTTCAGTATTTTACTTGATGTAATTACTATGAAGATTTATAATTGTTTTTTCTGTTTCATTATTTGTCTCGAATATCCGAAATACTTATTCATAGTTACGCTCCTTCGAATGAGCAGACGGGTCTATATTAAGAGCCTATTCAAAATTAATAGCACTGACGTAGTTTTGCAAAATGCAATAGTTTTAATATCTCTTTCCTGATTAAAGTTTATTCACTGGGTCCAAGCTAGTTATTGTATTATTGATAAAAAGTTGGTGCCCGCCATTTCGTTACTCAAAAATTTGATCGCGCGGGAACCGTTCCATTTCGATATAAAATATCGAACGATATAAAATAGCTATTGAACATTATATGAAATCCGTCCAGTAGTTCCTGAGATTAGCGCGTACAAACAGACAAACAGACAAACAGATAAACAGGCAAACTGATAAATAGACAAACAGACAACTTTTTTTGTCGATATAGATATAGAAAGATAGAATAGCTTGTCCCAGAGAATTAACACTAAGTGGGAAATAAATATTGTAGGAAATAAATAATGTAGTGGGAATATCTAGACATTATATTCAGACATCTGAACACTGGGTCAGTTAAAAATGCTAGTGAGCCTTCAATAAATTAAACTACTTTTAATGTTTAAGGGCCATGTGAAATCGAATGACCTTGAGCATAGAGGAATTATACCTAAAGTAGCGGATCCCATACAAATCAGCGTGTCCGTAGTTTTTAGTTCACATCTAACTGATAAAATATGTCACTAAGGGTATCAAATATGCCATATCGAATAAAAATTAAGTGTGAAACATGCCATCTAGTAGACTTCGGTTAAAACTCGTTGTAAACTCAGATATACAAAAATTATTATTATATTAACCTTAAAATTACTCCGCTAGATGTCGCAGATCTAAGTTTTTGGTTTTTTAATATTATTTATTTATATATTTTTATATGATAATCATAATAAAATAACTTGCTATTTCAGCACAAGATGATATTGATATTATGAACACAGTATAAATAAATAATCTATACATATGATAAACCGGTAAAATTGGAGTGTCTGTAAATTTAATATTTTTACAAAATAATCATTGTGGAGGTGCTAAGGAATAGAAATAAAACACATATCGACAGAAAAAAAAACGTACTGTTTGTACTCGCTAATCTCAAAAACTACTGGACGTATTTGAATAGATCTTTTTTTGTTTAAAAGTTTTTTTATGTCTGAGCTAGATATAAAATACTTTTTATCCCGGGAAAATGTACAGTTCCCGCGTGATATGCAAATGTTTGCAAAACGAAGTTGCGGGCACCAACTAGTACTAAAAATGTTTTCGTTGTCTAGTACCCGTAACAAAAACCGTTCGGATACTTGCGGGACAAGTCTACGGGTCAGTGTCCAGACTGACGTTATGTGAAACGTTCTAAAAAATACCAAAACCGTAGGTAATTTATAGTTAAATAAATGGAAGTTTCATTGTAGTTCTGAATTGTTATCACAGATGGCGTGCCTGATTTTACGTAATTTAAACCCCATGCGCGATACATCCTTCCTGTATGAATGCCCGCTGGCGACTGCGACCCGCGTCCCGCCCATGCCCCGTTGAGTCAAAAACATATAAAAGCTTTGATATCTTTTTAAATATTACACTACAATAAAATGTGAATCTTGAAAATTGTAGTTGACATTAATATTTATAATTTGATCCAAAAAATCTGTCAATACTTCTTGAAATTTCGTAGTTGTAGGACATTTACAGACATTTTAAGAAAATGATTGCTTTCAAATAATATTTTTTTCGTAAAGTATACTTCTAAATTAAACATTTTAACCATTACAATGAAGGTCAATAAACAAGCTATCATTGCGTATTTTATAGTAAGTACTCCCTTTTTACTTGAATGAGTAAAAATAGAAAACTCTGCAACTTTGTCTTTTAAAAGAAGATACGGCCTTAATAATAACTAGCTAATTTTTCCTGATTTTTTTGATACAAACCTCGTGGAGCCCGAGACCTTTTTAACGAATGCAAAACCGTGGAAATCGGTTCGTGCGTTGTGGAGTTATAGCGTCAGGAAGGAACACCCGACTTATATTTATAGATATCGTTTCAGAGATTAGCGCGTACAAACGGACAAACATACGATATTTGTTGTTGATTTTTGTTCTTTTAGCTGTCTCCAAGCTCTCTTGTTTGATAATTTTGTAATATAAAAGTTTATTCTTACTGTGTCATGTACAATAGCGTGTCATTGACTCATATAAGGCGTAGGTTTATAATTAAAAAGATTAAAGTTATTGTCTTCAATTCTTCATTAAAACTTTCCGAACATTTGTAAGCTTGTGTCATATGGAAGCCGAAGTTAGTTTGAGTTGCATGTAATCCGCCATTCATCTTGGGAGCATCCCAACCCCCTTTAGGATGTATTGTCAGTCTCAGCTAACAGATACACGGACTTACCATAAACCCGTGCGCTGGATAAATGGATCACCCCGCCTTACACGTCATCGATCTTACTACAATGAAAGTCTATAGACTTTCATTATTTTTATATGTATTACATTTTATATGTAGTCAAGTAGAGATATATCTTTACCTACATATCCAAGCTCAAAATGTAGAAAGGAAATGTAACGATTCTTTGATTGTGCGCTGAATGTGCCATGGAAGGAATTGATTGGTAGTTAACGGACGTCATTTGGTTAAAATATGTTAATTCCATTTAAGTCGTGGAAGAGCAATCGGCTGGATTTGACCATAGATCCATAGAGAAAATATACCAATTGATATATGATTCGAAATAGCGCGACAAAATTACGTAGGTCCGCAATCTGGTTATGAATCAATTTTCCCTATTATGGTGAGCGCACATCTATCTGACATCAGAACCTAACAAATCGAGGTTTTTTCATTTAAAAGCGAATCGTACGATTCGTCCGAATCGGACGATTCGGCGCGGACAAGTGTACGAGGTATGTGCGTTCACCATTAATCAAATCTCACAAACTACTGTTACTGTATACCAATCATAAACTAGCTAAATAGTGTAGCTTTATGAGAGCTCGCGAGATATTTAGTAGTACAGTAGCAGATTTTTTTAAATAAAATTTTAAAGATTATCAACATGGATAATCTAACGTAAACGAAATAGTGTATTCCCATGGATACACTGTTTCTTTCAGGTTTTACATCCTAACTCATAGATGGCGTTAGTAGTACAATATTGTATTTTTAACCGACTTCAAAAAACGAGGAGGTTATATGTTCGGCTGTGGATATTTTTTTTATATTATCGACGATATTACTGTTACTATTTTACAAACACATCTAGACCAACACTGAAATCAAAAGCCCGAACCTAAAACTCGTACAGTTTTTCCGTATATTGTGGTCCGATTAAAATAACTTGGCAGGGAACTTACGGGGTTCTAACACTTATAAAATCAAATGTAAAATTCCCGGTACACAGTTTCATTAATGTGAACATAATCTCGTCACGTCCACTTAGAACTTTGCCAGTCCAAACTATGTAACCTCCATAATTCCGAAGGGGCCCTTAAAGTGCACGTAACAATTGTCGACTATACAAGTTCCATACAACTCCCCCAGTAGCTTGACCTCTCCACTTACAACTTACAGGCAATGTCGCGGAAAACTTAAGGAACTATCTTTTATTACTTCGGTGACGACTTACTTCGCGTTTCGTTATTCCATACTTTTGTTATAACATTAATATTGTTTCTAGTTCAGACTTTCGACCTACGATTAATAAAAAGTAAGGAAATTAACGACCATACTACACATGTTTTACAGGTCCCGTGGAACATATTTGGAACGAATTTATTTTTCCATAGTTTTTATTATTCTTAGCATTTCACTGATACGTCATAAATGCAGTCTTGTTACTATCAAAGAAATAGATCTGCACTCCGATATTTGGTCGTTTTTAAATCAAAAATCGCTTTGGATCACTTCTCTGATAATACAGCATCGCCACAAAACATGTACCGGATATAAAGCGTTTAGGAGAAGTTCAGAGATAAAAACATACATACAATAATTATATGTATTAAGATAGTAAAGAATGTTTATTCTCTTAAAAAAATAGAGAGTAACATTTATCACTTTTGGAAGAACATAATTTTTCAAAAGTAAATGATAAGAGAATTTAAATCAGGCAAAAGTTATTTCTTTAATGACATTTAGGGGCAAACGTGCAAACCTGATGGTAAGCAACTGCCGTCGTCCATGGACACTCGCAACATCCTAAGAGTCGCAAGTGCGTTGTTGGCTATTTATGAGGGAATAGGGAATGGTAATAGGGATAAGGGAACTTGGGCCACCGGTAAACTCACTCACTAAACAAAAAACAGCACAACGCCGTTTCACGCCACATTTCTGTGAGGCCGTGGTGTTGGCCGTTGAAATGCCAATGAGCATCCGTATTATGTACTTGAGATCGGAAAACACATTGGTACACGCCTCCACCGGGGTTCGAACCTGCACCCTCTCGAGTGCGAACCTGAGGTCTTACCCATTAGGCATGAGGTAATAAATGAAAAAAAGGTCGAATATCGAGCCCGGTTAACGTTTCATAAATAGAACTTATTAAATTCAACCTCTACGCTACGTTTAAGTTAAAAACTTTTAACCTGAAAAGGTTGTTTAATGTTATTTCACTTTAGATTTCATTAACGGCGACCCGAAATTATATGTTACGAACTTCTTTAATTATTCACCGATTTTGTGAGTACTTCTATACAGCTATGAGCCAGGTAACGAGCTATTTTAATTTCATATTAAATACTTATTATATAATGAAAAACTGGTTCTTACTAAAGGGAAGTGTAGAGCATGGTATGAATCAAGTTGCAAACTGGCTGATAAACAATTTGTTAACCTTAAACACTACTAAAACTAAATTCATATGTTTTGGCATTTTAAACCGCAG
>JAOTAV010021673.1:0-10506 GCA_026546445.1 Cyclargus thomasi
GCACCTGCACTGGAGAAGGCACCTGCCTATTTTAGATAGTTCAACCGACGTCGTCATTGAAAAGTGATATTTAATACAACCATACCAGAGACCACATTCGAAACAATTGTTCAATAATCAAAAGATGCGTAAAAATGTTTGTAATCTCGGACCTTGGTTAGACCGTCCGTTATAGGCTAGTGGGTAAGACCTTTGGTTCGTACTCGAGAGAGTGCAGGTCGAACACAGGTGGAGGCGTGTACCAATGAGACACTTTCCGATCTCAAGTACATAATACGGATGCTCGTTGCCGTGGATGAGTCATGCTTCGGCATGAATGGGCCGGCTTAACCGGAATTATACCACGGCCTCACAGAAAACTGGTGTGAAATGGTTTATGCTATGATTCGTTGAGTGTGTTCACCGGTAGCCCGTCTTCCCTAATCCCCCATTCCTATTACCATTCCCTATTTTCTCATAAAGGCTGGCAACGCACTTGCGACTCTTCGGATGTTGCGAGTGTTCAAGGGCGACGGCAGTTGCTATCCATCAGGTAACCCGTCTGCTAACTTGCCCCCTAAATATCTTAAAAAAAACATTACAAGTATATGCATTACATTACACCGTACTGCTTGCAGTACCCTCACAATACTGGCAATGAAATATAAATCAAAAAACTCATAACTTGAAAAGGATAAAAAATATTATATCTATATCATTTTTGTTTCAATCGAAAAGTTATTGATAAACAGCCGCAGGCACGGCAAGCTATTAGGCCGTTCACGTTTGATAAAAAAGTTGAGAGTATTTTTCAAAGTGGGGATCGGACTTACAATTCGCACGTATTTAGAAATATTTCATGCTAGAATTGCACTCTTTAATTGATAGTCATAAATTAAACAACAAAGTAATTACATTGGTATGTATAATTCATCACAGTTCATACAACATTCAAAACCATCGGCAGCATTATGTTACAATTAATATCATAAATTACGTCCTATATTACAAAATTACCAGTGCGCGCCATGAGCCAAACCCAGTCCGAGGCCTGCGTGTCCCAAGCCGAGACCGGCATGGCCCAGGCCGAGACCGGCGTGGCCTAGAGCGAGTCCATGACCGAGAGCGAGAGGAGCGGCGATGGCACCGTGCAGGGGAGCGGCGAGACCACCGTGGGCTACGGACTCGGAGTGGGCAGAGTAGGAGACGGATGGGCCAGCGATCACGGCTGGGGCAGCATGGGCGATGGGGGCAGCGTGAGCGATGGGAGCAGCTAGGACAGGGGCGGCGTGGGCAATCGGGGCAGCGTGAGCGACGTGGCCGATGATCGCTGGGTCCTTGCGAACGATTGCGTTGAAGCCGGAGTGAGCGTCAGCGGCGTAGTCCACGGTGCGGCGCGTACCGTCGGACTCCAGCAGCGAGTACTGGCCGACCACGTTGTCGCCGACGCGGGTCTCGTGCTGGCTCTTGACGTCGCCGGTGTGGGGGTCCGCTACTCCGTAAGAGAAGCTGGTGTAGTCGGCTCCATGGAGAGCGCTACCGCGGGCGACCGCCACTAGAGCGGCGAGAACGAAGAACTGAAATAAACAAAAATAAGATTAATGGTTATTTGTAAAACATTACGAATAATAAATTTTCGCATTAGCGTTTGAAAATAGCACGGTTTCATAATGTTTTTTCGTCTACGAGATCGTGAGATGGGAAGCCATTACTACGGCCCATTCAATCGTAATGATGTCAACTTTAGTTAACTTTTACGATAGACTAGAGTTTGCAATAAAGTAGGAATAAACTAGACGAGAAGATAAGGCGAGTTGTCTTGGAGTCTTTGCTTAGTTTGCCTCGGCAATCAGTACTTTTAGCTCGGAAGATTAAGTTTCGACTTCTTAGCAGTATAATCACATTTTAATAAGAGCAATTTTTATTTTTATTTATCCTCTCTAGATATCTTAAAACGTTGTATCATTTACAATATCAATACACTGCACTATACATAACACTGTCACGAATAAAATTCGAAAGCAAATCCAAGGGGACCAATTACCTTAGCTGCCATTTGGATACGTTTGGTACTGACTGTACAGTGAACTATGAATAAGGTCCTGACCACAATAGGGCTTTATATACCCCTGCACAATCATTCGTCGCTATTAATAGGAAATACATGGCAGGTACGTCTAGGTCACGGTAAGTGAATGTTTGAGTTCAATTTCGTCAGTGTACAATTATTTGCTATGCGGAACTAGCCTCTGGACAAAGCGCAGTGTCTATATCGTTACATCTATGGCACGTATGATATTGAGTGGACTGACCCTAATATATTTTTATGAATGAAATTGAGCTTTATTATAGTCATTTGTATTCTGATAATACTCTCATCATCGTCCCACGTTTCTAATCTGTAATTTGAAAAAAGTCTGTACGTTTTCCGACTTTGAAACTATAGAGGGATTTTTTAGTAAAAATCAGTCTGAAGCTTCATTATAATAACATTTTCTAATCCAAGTATTATATATACTAATAAACATAAAATATTGTGTTATTTAAATGACGGAATTATAATTTTGCTGCATTATGTTATTTTTTATGTTTCATGTATAATGATTGAAAAAGAGCCAATTAACGAACTAACGTTGATTCGATACGACCAAATTACTTAAATCCGCAATTTGTATCTGTTTCAACCTCTCTAATTGTTCATGATACTACTTATAAGGTATTCAATATAAAGAGCTTCTACAAAATGCAATTAGTTTTTCTCGTCAATTAAGCTCGAATCGATCAACGTGCTCCCCTTAGATATTTAGGGCTTCTCAGATAATTTTTCCAAAGGATTACCAGTAGGTAATCCTCAAATAAACTTCTATAAAGTAAGAACTCTGTTGTTTATTATTAAACATCAAATGTTCAATACAAACTAATTTCTACAATTAGGTCAAGATTAATTTGAAATAAAATAATTAATTTGAGGTTTATTTGGAGGTCGATGTTACTGATATACAAAAGGAAATAATTTTAACTTTGGACTATTTAAAATTCATTATTATCATTATTTTTATGGCTATTAGAAATTATAGTTATTGCTTCTTCTATACGTTTTAGCAAAAGACTTGAAATGCTACAAGTTCATTGAACTCGGGTGCTGAATTGGGTTTTTTTTCCTAAAAGTGTCAACCTAAAATATGTAAATTTTAACATTAAAACTTCATTCATTATGTTCTGTAAAACTTTATTGAATCAATCAATGTAGACCGTACGTCTCTGATTGCGATTAGGTAACTATTAATTTTATGACAGATTATATTTAATATTATTTAAATCTTAAACAATTGTTATTTGCAAATCTAAACATTGTTAAATGTGGGGCGAAGTTAGTATTACAAATCCAAAACCGGTATTCCAAATGTTAGTTTCCGCGTCCAACTACAAATTATGTTAATAGCTAGAATACGAAATAAACGTTGTGGTCAGACCTGTGCATAGGCTCTATGAGCTCTATGATCTTTGTCCTCGGGTTAAAAGAAAAGTTTCGAAAAGATAGAAACTTTAACTTTTTTTCGGAATTTAAACGACACTGGTCCTTACTGAATTGTAATGCTTAAAAATCATTATTTTTAAAATGGATACGTCATCGTGAGATAATTTAAACACAAGATTATTCTTATACTATATAATACATTTCGTTATTTACAATGTTCGAATCGTTACGTCGTTTAGTAGAAGCGGTTGTAGGCGTAGGGATATCCGTAGGCTCCGAACCTGGCGAAACCATAGGGGTAGCCGTAGGCGCCGAATCTGGAGAAACCGTAGGGGGAAGCGTAGGCGAGAGCGGGAGCGGCGGCGAGAGCGGGGGCGGCGGCGATAGCGGGGGCGGCGGCGATAGCGGGAGCGGCGGCGATGACGGCGGGGTCCTTGCGCACCACGGCGTTGAAGCCCTCGGCACCAGCGGCGTAGTCCACGGTGCGGCGTGTGCCGTCAGAGTCCAGCAGAGAGTACTGGCCCTGCACGTTGTCTCCGGCGCGGCTCTCCACCTGGCTCTTGAAGTCGCCGGTGTAGGGGTCGGCCACGCCGTAAGAGAAGCTGGAGAAATCACCAGCATTTACTGCCACGAAGGCGAAGATAGCGAGGATAGCGATCTGTAACAAAGAAATAGTGAACAAATTAGAGCTTTGCTAAGATCAATGGATCGCTCGTGAACGCCAATATTTTAGCACAGATAACGCAGTTTGATAAGGAGTGAGCGTATATGAGTCTGGATCATCCTTAATTGATGATATTTCCCATATTATTTTTCTTACGAAAGTGTTCCAATTCTCACATACCTAATGATTTCATATATATTAACTACGTCTAATGTGCAACTAAAAATAGATGTTTAAATATTTAACACTTATAATAATAATTGCGAACGGAATAATTAACATACCTTGTGAAACATTTTAGATGTTGTAACTCGTGGAAGGTTGATGAGTTGTGCAATTCGAATATTCACCAGGGTTTATATATCCAGATCCATTTTAGCATTAAAAAAAGTTAAAATGTCATCCTGATGAGTTGTCTGCACTTACGTTTATTTACGTCGCCGCTTTCAACGTGAACGTTGGCCTTGGCGGAGCCTTGAGTGTGTAGGAAATGTTGTGGGTGTCGTAAAGGGCGTATGTTTGAAAGGAACTAACTTCTGTTATATAAGTAGCCTTTGGGTGATCGAACTTAATTGATAGCCAACTTGGACCGCATAAGCAAAGACAAAGAATATAAGGCACCTTATATTTAAAAGTGTCGGTTAGATAAACTATAAAAACTTCCAGTCTTCAATTTAATTTGCCCTTAGGATGTATGTCTGTCTGTGTCAAAATGTATACTTATAAAGATAAAAAAACGCTTAAGTGTCTCTGCTCATCTACCACTATGTCTGTTACCTCGTCATAGAATACATATGTTACACAGATAATTATTAGTATAGGTAGTCATACTTAAAATTTTGATCTCTTTTGTAAAACTTATCAAGAAAAAAAATTATCAACAATTTCAAAGATTTCATAATGTAATCCCTATTTTTTTTGTTACATATTACGTATTTGAAAATATAAAATACTCCTGCAAAATGTGTCGGATTTAGGGTTATTTGTTGCAGATAAAGTGTCCGCGCTAAGTGGATATTGGGTGAAGAATAGCAGAATTAAGTGTAGAGACCCTTTGATAATATACGACAAAAATTGGGTTATTTGACGTAAGGGGATCGGGTAGCTCGCTGTTATGATCTTACGAGATTAGTACGGCACGTGATGTGACGAAGCAATGGAAAAAGAAAACGTAAAAATTAATAGTCATGTTCTCGGGTATACGGCGTAATGAATACATATAAAATGAGCTTCACATTTTATGTTATGTCGAAACATTGAATTTTTCAGATCTCTTCAAATATATTTTATGCCAGAGAAGAATATAGGCTAGTAAGAAAACAACAAAAAATAAGAATTATTGCATTTGTTTATTACACGAAAATATTATTAGAAATAGTACAAATATACATATTTAAAGTAATATAGTTCACTAGAAGTACCTACGTAATATTAGGTTATAATACAAGGCCGTTCACCCAGTCACCAGCTCTGTTATTTACTCCGATACAAATTATGTCTACCGGTGTTGGCGGACAATTAGCGCCCTTTAAAAGCATACTGCGTATTAAAAGTTACTACTCTATACCACTACAAACTAAAAACAAAATAAATAAAAGTCTACGAAGGCTAGTCTAAAAGATAGCTCAGAACAAAGAAGTCGCAGTGTGTAATTTTCAAAGTAAATATTTCACCCCCTCCATTGTAGTCTGCGTTCGAGTTAATTATCTGTCATTCGGAATGCTACTTGAGGTTCGCGTTTAAAATCTTTTTCATGTCCTATTTAAAGCCAAGGATTCCCGTTGGTAAATGACGGCAGGATGAGAGGCGCTATCGGGATGTTCAGTGGGGACGGAGTCGCGCTGGATACACTTTCGGGCCACCCTTGCGTGGTGTAAGTGCCCGAGTTTTGTGAATTCTGTTGCATGTCTTGGTTTTTAGCGGCTGGTTTTGGTTTTTCTTCTTGCTCAGTCTGCTGTTCGCTTGCCTGTGGAGGCGCGGGTACGCCCTGGTTGTTGACGGTTGCGAGGAAACCAGTGTGATCGTTAGCAGAGTAGTCCACCGTCCGTCGCACTCCATCCGGTTGGACTAGAGAATATTGACCTATGACGATGTCACCCCGTCTGCTCTCATGCTGGCTCTTCACGTCCCCCGTTTGGACGTCGTTAACATCGTAGGAGAAGCTGTAATTCGGTTCCGGCAGAGGGCTCAGGAGAAGCGGAACTGGGGCCGGATGTAGAACCATGCATGACGCCGATACGATGCATCCATAAAATAGAGCGAGCTGAAAATAAAAGCAATCTATAAATATAACAGTAAACCCTATTTAAGTGGTATTTAAAAACATTTTTGGATTTCACATTTTACCTTATGGACCATTTCTGGATGCGATATACGATTGCAGTCAGACAGATGACGAATGTGACTAGAAAATGAACCTCCTCAATATATACTTGAAGAAATGAAAAACAATACCAGTTTCGCAATATGTATTGAATATCTGAGGGAAGTGGAGCTCGGTGGCCAGTCTATTTGTCGTCTAGATTCCGCAGGTAATCTAATATACTTTTAATACTGATATCTTTCATATCGCACTGATCGATCTTTGAACCCACAAAAAAAGTTTACCTATTGTATTCATCAAAATTCGTTTTAATCAAAACGAACCATAAGAATGATAGGGACATCTTTTTTTACAAACGACGGAACGGAGATGGTTTATGCGTTTCGGGTGAGAGGTGTTTTTGTGTGTGTTTGTGCAAACCAGTGTAGCCAACTATCTCCAAAAGTACTGATCTAATTTCAATGCGTTTTACAATAATGGGGTATGAACTTTATTGGTGCGTGTTCTTAGTTGGGTGTTACAGTATCAACCTACCAGATGGCGTTGCAATAAGCATTTTTGTGCGACAAACGTTACAATTTATTTCCAAATACACATATTCGAATATAAATCGGTTTAAAAAATGGGTTTTGTGTATAGTGTGTAAACCTGCGCTCTTAAAAAAGTTATAAAAACAATATAAGAAATTAAAAAAAAAAAACAACGACGTACTGCTTAAACGACTTGAAAAAGTCATAAAAGCCGTAAGTCGTGCGTTATCCAAAATTTTTTAAATTGTTTTTATACTTTTCTAATTAGCTACTTTCTTAACAATACCAAATGAGCACTTTTATGTTAAATTTTAAACTTGACATTCACTGAGCCCTGCCCTTGAGACCAAGAGCCTGTCTACCTCAACTATTTTCCTTTTTGACATAATATGTATGTAACATTTTTCTGATTCTGATTAAAATCTTAGAGAGAAACAGTTTACAAATCTTGTAAATATAAATACGATTTCGCAAGCAAGAATTTAGAGCAGTTATTTTTCTCCTACGAAATACAAAATTCAGTTTTATTCGAAATTCAAATTTGTCGGAGGCTGAGAGATTACAGTGGGCAGGTTGACATAATTTTGATGTAGACTAATGTTTCACCCTCACAGGGACTCCAAAATATTTTTCCAGGCGACCATTAATCATACCTCGGGAACTACACTTTTAAAATTCTGGAAAATGACAAAATGACAGAGGATGAAAGAAAATGTTTGAAATTATGAATCCGGTCGAGTTTTTGTGACGAGGCTATTTTTGTTTGTGTTTTTTTTAATTGTTTAATAGATAAACGAAATAATGAAACTAGTAATAATAAAATGATAAATCTTAGTTATAAAATATTGCATTGTGTATTTTTTACTTTCTCCTTGCAGTACTCAGTTAAACACAACAAAAACAGAATAAAAGTTTTTCCGTGAAAAACGGAAGGAAATATCAAATTTCCCGCACTACACGTAACAACTAATTTCTATTAGAGCTGGGGTCTCTCCCTTTATTTGTCAACGTCTCCAATTACGCTGCTTTACCGAGATGCTGTTAGTTTTTTATTCACTGCTCAAAAACTTAAGCCATATTGCAATATATTTTTATAGTGAACTAGCATTTTCTCGCGGCTTCACTCGCGTGAGAATCGAGAATCGCGTAAAAACCACGTTCTGGCTGACTACAACGGATTCCATCTTATGTATTGCTGTTTGTGAAAAATTATATACACTGTAAAGAATAACAGTGTATATAATTTTTTGAAAGGGAAAAGCAGAAGCTTTTCCTTTTCAAAAATCCCCAAATTGTCTTTGCTAGAAACCTCACCGAGCCCGAGACCATTCCAACGAATTTTTTTTTAATAATTGTATCTCCTGTGTCGCCAGGATCGGCAGCGATATTCAACCACGAAAACCCTTTCATATGATCTCAGGGAGCCCGAGGGACGTGCTAAAGCTGTTTTGGGACCCGCAACGAAATCAATCAGAAGAAAATAGGAGTCAGTTTTTCCCTCCCCGTACAAAGTGGGAGACAGCACAAAGTTGCAATGACCGAAAGTCAAAGAACTAACGGGGAAGCATCACGGGAACGTAAAAAAATGTGAATTATTATTATGACTACTAAGCTAGATCTAAGTTATATTTGAATTAATTGTGTTAGATTGTTTCCAGGAGTAATTGTGGCAAAAACGGTTAAAGGCACGGAAGTTTTCAGCACTATATACGAGGTCACCGTAGTATACGACACTAGATTTACATAAAATGCTCAATAAGTATCCTAAACCATTCCAACGAATGCAAAACCGTGGAAAAACGGTACGTGCGTTCAGGAGTTATATCGTCAGGAAAGAAATCCCGACTTATTTTTATATAATAGATGTATCCCGCGGTGTTATCCGCGAGACAGAGGACAATTAGTTTTGAATTAAATGACGCTTTTGATGAATTAGGTAGATTTTAGAAAATAGCCTCGTTTACGTTTAAAACAGGACCCTATCTCTGAGACATCAGTGTCTACTCGTCGGTCTGTCTGGTACGGAACCGTTCGTATGCGAATCCAACTCGCACTTGGCCGGTTTTATTTTCTCGGTTGGCTTTATAGTAGAGTTACGTAAGTAGAATGATTACGTTATTTTTGGACTTAAATGCAATGTGTGCTGCCTTGAACTTGATTGAACTCCGAGTGTCAATGACCTCGTGGCCATCTGCATTTTAACCGTGACCTTAAGCTTGAGATAAGAACGAGTTTTGGTTGCCCATTGCTCAAAGTTTTTAAAGAATTTCCATGTTTGTTTGTTTGGCACTTAATTAAAGCTAGAGAGGTAAATTAAAATAAGATTTCTTTAAATTTAGCTTAGGTAAACGTCAGCACAAAGTTAAGTTTATCACTAAGTAATCCCTTTAGTTATCGCTCATCTAATATATAAAACTCTCGTGTCACAGTTTTCGTTGCCATACTCCTCCGAAACGGCTTGACCGATTTTGATGTAATTTTTTATGTATATCCGTTATCTATGAGACTCGGCCAACATCTAATCTATCCCCCTAAATGTTAGGGGTAGTACAACCCTATTTTTTTTTTTGGCAAAACAACGTTTGCGGGGTCAGCTAGTATTATGTAAAACTCAAAGATGATAGCTGGCTTAAATGACATAGGCATTTGCTAGAAAGTATTTTGATAAATTTTACTTACAAGGAGATAAAATAGTGGAATTAAGAAACGCGAGCGAAGTCACTTTTAAAAACTAATTATTATAAAAAAGCCATTTTGAAGTATCTGAAGCATAAAGACGAGAATCTACAATTTACATCTAAGTGTTAAAGTTTCTGTTAGGCTATCCACAACTTTTTGACAGTTTCTCCATAGAACGCCTGTCAATTAAAATTGTATCTAACAACGTAATAGATCTGTAGGCGGTGAAGCTTCTCCCGAGAGCTTAAATTTAGGTTTAAGGATACACAAAACATTATATAGATTTTTACTTTAAGAATTTTATAGTAATAGCTTTTCTGTTAACACTAGTTTGCAGGTTACAATATTTAAAAATAAAATAATTATAATAATACTCAAGAAAATTTGAACAGTATTGCATTGCATTTCGAAGTTTACACAATAACGACTCTTGTCTAATAAATATGTACAACAAATCATCTCTCAGTGAAATGATGAACCCAATAATTAAAGCTAATATCTGTAATTTGTCAAAATAACGTTCTTTTAATTACGTATCATCAATGGAAGTCCAAACGAGTAATGGGATATTGTGCGAGAAAATTACGTTACGAGACCCTTTTGTTGAGTAGGCATCTTTACGAGGATCATGTTCATTTTATACCGTACATGTAAGTAAAATGTATGTTATATTTTTGGTTTGATTATTTTTTTTACTGGTTTACATTAGGTAGATCGATAGATAGGAAATCGTTAGTTCGTAAAAAACTTAACAACCAAGCTTAAACATAATAAAGGAACTGTACAAATTGGCGGTCTTACAGCTAAGAACTAAGCCAAGCGCATTATCCATATCAGTGATCAAATAATGTAA
>JAOTAV010021684.1:0-22820 GCA_026546445.1 Cyclargus thomasi
TGTAATAATTGTCTTTGTCTCTTATATATGTGTATTTTTGGTGTACAATAAAGCGTTTTATTATTATTATTATTATTGCTAATCAAAGTCTACAACGTATTTAAAAGTGACGTTGCCGAGGTCAAAGATTCGCCGATTTTTAAAAGTTTTGAGACTTCCATGTCTGTCTGTTTGTCCGTCTATCTGTCTCCAGGCTGCATGTCCTTATTTACCCCGATCCTTCCTGCGGTTTTTACCCATTAGGACCATCCATAAAGTCCTTCTAACATAAACGGGGAAGGGTCGTCGAAGTTTGACATGGTGTGACAAAGGGGTAGACAGAGTCCTTAGTTTTTGACATTTCAAATTTCGAAAAATCTTAAATATTTTAATACTAGAATTGTTTAATTTTTAGGTGTAAAATCGCAATTTTTGTGACGTCACAACATAAAATGAATGTGTGTGTCCTCTGAAATATAAACATCTCTGACAAGGGGAAGGGATCTAAAAATCATGAATTTGTATGACGTACTTCATAGATGGCCCCTTTGGATACGGAACCCTTAAAATGAATCACAAAACCGTCAAATTTCCTTGAGCCCTCTCAACCCCTCACCTGGAGGAAGGCTGCTCTATGCACAGTGTCGGCGCAGACCAGCGACACGATCTGCTCGGTCTCCACGTAGTTAGCGACTTTGCCGCCGGCCTCTATACCCCGCCGGTTGTACCTGTCGCCGACAATTACATTAACAAAATAAAGGATTAATCCATAGAGTATCAACAATTAGACGTTTAGACAAAACTATCTTTTGCCAGCCCTTTTTTTTATAAAAATAAGGGGGTCAAGTCACTGAGCTCCTGCTTAGTTAGGCTGTTAAATATAAGGGAAAGTCAAACATAAAAACAAACAAACATCCCATTTTTATAAGATAATATAGATTTTCGAGACCAAGCTTGGTCTCGAAAAAAAAAATCGTTTTTTTTCTGTCTATAATTTCAACTAAGTCTACGCTAAAAAGGGGTAGTGTAGAGGGGTTTGCGGGCATCATCTAGTATTAGTATTAACCCACTGGGGTTACCAGGTCGCCAAACCTAATAGCTGGACAGACCAGCCACCTCGTCCACACTTGGCTAGAAAACCCGGACACCCCATAATATTGAGGATTTTGACGTAGTCTTTATGATTATTATTATAAATATGTTAAGTTTAAAATTGAGTGCCAAATCTGTCTTAGATAGGTACTTTATATTTATATATATATATATATATATTATTAATACGAACTGTAAAAAGCCTGTTAAAAGCCGGACAAAACACCATTTTTTTTCCGGCCGGACATGCAATTAAAAAGCCTAACTATATCCGGCTTTATCCGGACGCCTGGCACCGCTAGCCTCCACGATGATTGTTCTACTTGGCATATATAACAGGCGTTCCCGTCTGGCGATCGGCCAGCGATGCAGCGACGAGCACACTTGACCTTACTATCTAGTTCACTTTTTAATTGAAAACGTGCAATACTCATATGAGAAAGGTTTCGGTCGGCAAAAATATTACCTACTCGTATTTACACGTGGCTTTGCCCGTGTGGTAAAGATGTACCCCAAGGGATCTTTTAATTGTCATAAATTAAAGAATACATTTAATTCAATTTTAAAACTGCCCTTTTTTAATTTGTGGTTTTTAAATTAAAGATCGATAATTAAATCATATTTTGAAGTTTTAAATTAAATATTGATAATTAAAACACTTTAGTGACGTCACATACATCCAGACAGAACATACATACAGACAGACAGAATCACTTTATAATACTAGCGGTCGTCAAAGAGGTTGTTGTTCTGCCGAGCTAATATGGAGATCTTAAGAGGATACACCAGCGGCTAAAGAGATGAAGTTTTCCTTTTTTTTATATAATTTAGGCAAATTTATATTCTAAATGTTTGAACGCAGCGAAAATCTAACCATTTTTTTAGATTTTTGAACACTCATATCTCTTTTAATAATTAAATTATGAAAAAAAAAGAAAACATAGGGACATAGTGGTCGTTAATATTTATAATAAAAAAATTAACTAAGAGTAAACAGGAGACAACCTTTGTATGGAAAAACTGCCTTTTTAAGCATTCTCAAGTCCCCTTGAACACACACAAAAAAATCAACAAAAACGGGACATAGGCTAAAGGGGATATATAATGTTTAGAAAATCGGCCAAGTGCGAGTTGGACGCACATACGAATAGTTCACTATACAGTTGGGGCATTAGTTGACTTAGAATTTAGAGTACTTTTGGTTCCGAATTAACGCTCCCATAGGATAAATCAGTTTCACGCAAGCAATGTTGCGGGTAAATACTATTATATATGAATATTAAGTAAGGCTTTTGGTTCGCACTCGAGAGGTTGCAGGTTCTAACCCCGGTGGAGGCATGTACCAATGAGACATTTTCCGATCTCAAGTACATAATACGGATGCTCATTGCCGTGGGAGAGCTATGCTTCGGCACAAATGGGACGGTTCGACCGGAGTGATAACATGGCCTTACAGAAAACTGGCGTGAAGCGGCGTAATGCGGTGTTTCGTCAAGTGAGTGAGTTTGCCGGTGGCCCAACTTCCCTAATCCATAGGAGACTTTTCTATTTATTCCCATTCCTGTGCTCCTTTTTGCTTCGCTGTTGATGCGTTAAAATTGTTCTCCTGGTGCAGGACATATTGGTAGCTATTACTGGTTGTTGCTGGTTCCGGTGGGTTTCAACCACGCGATCCCCGGCTTGAGCTTCGAGAACCACTGCCACATAGAGGTCACGCATTCCATTATTTAAGTGGAATAAAAATGAAATTCACTCATTCATTAATCCGTCCATTCATCTGTCTGTGATGAGTTATAGCTATCGGTTTGTTGACTAATTGAAAAAATTGATTTGAATGATGATGTAATTCATTATAGGGGATCACACACACTGACAGATGTTTTCAATGGGTATTTTCTTTTGTGATACTTATTATTTATTAATAATTGTTTTTAAACATATTAGAAACCTTTTGTTGACATGATAGAAAGATTGAGAGCGTCCGTAGCCTAGTGGCTAAGACCTTTGGTTCGCACTCGAGAGGGTGCATGTTCAAAACCCCGGTGGAGGCGTGTACCTATGAGTCATTTTCCGATCTCAAGTACATAATACGGATGCTCATTGAAGTGGGAGAGCTATGCTTCAGCTCGAATGGGCCGGCTCGACCGAAGTGATACCACGGCCTCACAGAAAACTGGCGTGAGACGGTGTTGTGCTGTGTTTCGTTCGGTGAGTGTGTTTACCCGTGGCTCAACTTCCCTAATCCATGTATTCCTATTCCCATTCCATATACCCATATATAAAGGCTGGTGACGCTCTTGTGACGCTTCGGGTGTCACGAGTGATGAGAGAGTCGACGGCAGTTGCTTTCCATCAGGTAACCTGTCCGCTCGCTTGCCCCCTAAATATTATAAAAAAATCTACCTGCTGATGTATCGATGCAGACATCAAGGGGATAAAATAGAGACTACGCGAGCAAAAGTTAAGCTAAAAACAAACTAATCGGACGCGACTGACAGCCATACAAAAACGTCCGCGACTGACGACGGACGCGTCTGACAGCCCATACAAAACGTCCGCGACCTACGCGACTTATAATTTGCACACTTCAATGTACAATTATTATCTAGATCACGGCTGTCAGTCGCGTCCGTAAGTCGCGTCCGATCAGTGTGTTTTCCGCTTAACTCTCCAATAAACTTCTACATCTACTGCGACAAAACACCTATACTTAATGAATTAATGTCAAAATTCGTATGAGATTCCATACCAAGCTATTTTGAACAGACGTATATATCGCAGTGTCAATATAAATCATTATTCACTGAGCCGTAACTATTTCAGAAAAACCTCCCTCTCCCCTGGCGTGGTATAGTCCGGTCGCGCAACTTCTGGGGTCTGGCGGGCGCGCGTGCTGCCTCCAACGTGCTGTTCATATTCTGTCTCACCGAGCTGCCGGCTCTGTTCTACTCCCTCAACCGGTCTGTTGAAGTGGTAAGTTAGGTTGAGAAGAGTTAAAAGATATAACGTCACCGCCTATAGCTTTTTTGGGGGCGGCAAAATTTGACAGAAAACAATAAGATATTCTTAATATTTGACCATATCATACTTCTAACAAAATCTATAGATTCGGAGGCATTAAAAAGCGTGGAAAAATTTATTACACTTTTATTATGACGGGTCTTACTTAAAAATTCTTTAAATTAGATTTTAAAAAAATTGAGGGGCGACAAAATTGTCCCAGGGAGGCGGCAAAATTGTCCTCAGCACGGGCAACCGATACCCTCGCTTCACCACTGACATGATCGTGCTCGCGTGCCATCGTTTATAATCGTCGATCATAAAGACAAGGCATTATATTTACGCACATAGAATGACGGGGAAAAACAAGCAGTTTATAAAGCGGAATATACGAATTTCTGTGAATAATATTTGTCGAAATTTAAACGTTTATAGTATTCAAGTTTCAATGATTTCAATATTTCATGTACTATTTGTATTGAAACCTTTCATCAACGCATATTACTATAATATTCTGGCATGAATGAGGCTCAACAGGAATCGGTGCAGTCTTTATTCAAATGTGAGCCATACAAATATTGTATCCATACCATTCCAGTTGTAGCTATTGAGGCTTCGAAAACATCCCTTGGGCTGCTTCAATTGCTTCGAAACCTTGGCCTAGTTTACAAAATTTCTCACTTGTTTTTAACCATGAAATATTGACTTGAAACACTTTTTTTATATAAAATAAGGGGGCAAACGAGTAAATTCGAAAAAATATCGCTTAGCGAGGCAGCTTATGCGTTCGGCTTTGCCCGCGTGGAATTTGAATATTTCGTACAAACAATATTTTGGGATCATGATCTTTTTCCATGAATTAAAGTAGCCTGTTTCACTGTGCATCCTTTCAACTAAGTCTATGCCAAAAGTTACGTCAATTAAGTAACCAATTGACGTAATTTTTGGCATACATTATTGTAACCAATCGACGCGACGTTGGGGCGCGGAACAAAAAATAAACGAAAATAATTTTTCGTTTATTTCATCCCTACTAATAAAACCCCATTATTAAGTCTTCTATCTTCATGTTCTCATGCAGAGTGCCCTTCAAGCGGCATTTCCTCTCGCCACGTTGTGGGTGGTGTACACGCTTACGGCGCCGGTAGCGCGGTTCGCGTTCCGCATGGTCCGCTTCAACTACACCTTCGATATGCGGTACTTCAGGAAGGTTATTAATGGATTCGGTGAGTCAACATCATAAGCAGTGTTACAAGCTTCAGGAATTTGAAGCTACCAGAGCCGGGAGCTACCTGGCACAACGGATAGCAATTGCCATCGAACGGGGCAATGCTATTAGTTTGCTCGGTACTCTGCCAGTTGGGGACGATTTGGAAAAAATTTTTTAGGTTTGTATATTTTGCTTTGTAATTTTTAGTAAATAATTTATCTTGTTATAATTGTCATTTGAGTGGGAAAATAACGCTGTTTTATGAGTAACCAGGTGATTCCTACACTCCGTTGCACCAAAATTCGTTTATCGCGCGGGAACTGACGATTGGGACGCGGGATTTTTCCGGGATAAATGTATCCTATGTCCTTCCCTGGGATTCATAGTATCTCCATACCAAATTTCAGCAAAATCGATTCAGCGGTTTGGGTTTGAAGACGAACGCAACAGATAGACAGACGCACGTGCGCATTCATAATATCACTATGGATTTAACAACTTGTGATGAAAATAAAATACTCAGGGCCTGTTTTATCATTTCGTGATAAGTGACGGATAGGCTATCCACAAAATATCTGAAAATCTGTCAAGTAAGATGCGGGTAGACTATCCAACACTTACTAGGAGGTGGTAAAACAGACGAAATGAACTCGACACCCCGCCGTTAAACAATAGTTGGTGAGATTTTAAATGTCAGAATCATATATTTAAATATGAGATTAAAAATAAATAAAAAAAATCAACCGCTGCGCCAGGCCACTATAAAGCTTATCAACATTAATATTATTTGTCCAAAATCTATATAATTCCCGAACCCAATTTAACTTCTATCCTTATTGTCTCAAGGGAATAAAAAGGATTTAATTATTTCCAGCGAAAAACGCCGCCATTTAGTAGGCCCGTGTCTGACATAATAACCCGAATTCAGTAATTAGTAGTATTAAAATGAGACGGGTTGATTAATAAGTACCTGATACGGTCATGGCATATTATTTTGCCGAGTGTTACAATTATTTTAATTATTAACTAATAGATATTTCTAATGCTTTAACGCCTCTAGTACACCGACGTTGCGAACCACGAAAAAGGAAATGAGCGAGATGCAAAATAGCGTTTTGTCATGTGTCCTCTTAGAGTTCTGAGATAGAGATGATTCTCTATCTCAAAACTCTAAGAGGATGTTTCGCGGCGCTCAGCGTCGGTGCACCAGACGCCTAAGTAGCTCTTATGCCGTGGGAGAGCCATACTTCAGGACGAATAGGCAGGTTCGGGCGGGAAATACCACGACTTCACAGAAACCGGCGTAAAACTAGTTTTTCGCCGATTACACCAACTTCATACTAAATTCTAGCGAAATTGGTTCAGTGGTTTGGTATGAAGTAACCAGGAAGACAGACCGACAGACAGACAGACAGACATGCTTGCTTATTTATAACAGTAGTATGAATACTAATGTTTTGATCCAGGTGCGCTAGGTGTGTGTGTATGTCTGGTGGTGACGCCGCACCTCTTGCCAGGCTGGCCGCGGCTGGCGATGATGGTGATCATCGCTGGACAGGCCTTCGCCGGAGTTCAGTACTCGGGATTCCTGGTGAGTTCTACCAGTAAGAGTTATGATCAGAAAATCACCTGTGACATTTATTGGGTAATTTAGGAGCTCACGAGCAGAGTGGTCACCTGGTCAAAAGGAACTGCCCCCGCCCATGGACACTTCTTAAATTACAAGTGCGTTGCGACGAAACATAGCGCAAACCTAACTGTGAGTGTCCGCAGTTCGACTGGAGAAATACCACTTTTTCTACGCTCAAGCCAGCCCATTCGTGCCAAAACTTAGCTCTTCTATGGTATTTCATACACATACGTGAAAAGGTAGACGTCTCCACCCGGGATCGAACCTAGAACCATCTTAAGGGGGAACCAGTGCTCAGTCAGCTCAGTCTCAACTTTAATATGCCATCCATACGGCTGAAAATATTCTGGAAATATTGTTATCATCTATCGTGAATTTACGGACTTAAAAAGGTTTCCATATGAAGGTAGTAACAGAATTTTCCATAGTGACGTATGAAACACAGCCGGAAGGGTCAGGGGGATTGATAAGGGGCGGCTCCGCATCTATTAGTAAGTGATAAATGGTTATCATGAGTGATAGACACGTCGATTGGCATACTGCCAGAAAATTCAGAAAAGACGCAGAAAATAATAGATTACAATGGTCGTATTGATGTTTGTTCAATATTTTTACTTGCATTGTAATGTATAGTAACAAAAAATATTAATAAGTAATACGTGGCTTAGCCCGCGTCACTGAACTCTATAATATTATAAATACGCTGGAATGGTGACAAGCTAGCCCACGGTAAGGAAATTTGATTTGCGCCATTTTGGCGCTGATGGCGGTGGTGGCCGGGAAAGGAACTAACGATAGAGATGGGACAATGAGATAAAATATTATGAGGCGAAGACTTTGAAAGTAGGTAAGGTTTCTTTTGAAAATAACAATATATCTGCATTAATTTAACATTATTTATTATTTACTTTAATTATGCCACATATATCGATATAAGTTTTATCGACAGAAAACCAGCACTACTGAATGTCATTTTTTTTAAGATTATGCGGCCATTTGCAATTTACGTCCAATTTAGTTCTTTTCCCAACCGGGCGCTGCGGGGCGTTTGAAATCGTCCCAGTTAAGATCTGTCATTTCAAAGGGTCAGCCCAGCGTATTTAAATAATAGAGGTCAATGGCTCACGTGGAATTTGAAAATCCGAGTATAAAAACGCATGTTTTGGTAACATTATGTTTTTCCAAGACCGAAAGCAGCCGTTACTGTCTTTCCCTTGAAACAAGTCTATGCCAAGCCGTTTGTGAGACAATTAGGTTATTGACAAATAAGATGATCCGAGCTTCGGATGGATCTATAAAAAGTAGGTTCTGCGTCTGATCTCTTGCCAATCGTGTCGGTCGTCTGTCCCACAAGGTTAAAAGAGTATCGGAAGAGAGATTGCTCATTTGTGCACACAACCGTGTATTGCGCACACCTGCCTGCGCCTGGTATCGATAATATCGGCCACCACGTCCGTAGCTTAGAGGGCCTTTGATTCGCACACGAGAGGGTGTAGGTTCATACACGGTTGGAGGCGTGTACTAATGAGACATTTTCCGATCTCAATTACACAATATGGACTCTCATTGCCGTGGGAGAGCTATGCTTCAGCACGAATGGGCCGACTCGACCGAAGTGATACCACGGCCTAACAGAATGCTAGCGTGAAACGCCGTTGTGCTGTGTTTCATTTAGTGACTGAGTTTCCCTATTCCCTCATAAAGTCGGCAAAGTACATGCGACTCTTCAGATGTTACGAGTGTCCATGGACGACGGCAGTTGCTTTCCATCAGGTACCCCATCTGCTCCATTGCCTCTTAAATATCATAAAAAATCTCGATGTTCCAACTCCATTGCGCCAAAATTCATTTTTCGCGCGGGAATTAACATTATCCTGAGATAACAAGTATCCTTTTCCGAGATCCAAAATATCTTGATTCTAAATTTTTGCTCAATCGGTTCAGCAATTTACGCATGAAGAGGGAACAGACAGACACGCTTTCGAATTCATAATATAAATATAGGAGAACCACAGCGACGTGACGGAGAACTTCGCCAGCAGCCTGATGATGATGACGGGCGTGTTGGGGGCGGCGGGAGGGGCGCTCGTGCCGCTCACCTGCGGGGCTGTCATGGGGGACGATATCGTGAGTAGACGCGGGGGTCAGCAATCTTAATAATAATATAATATCTATGGACGTTTCACAACACGTCAGTCTGGCTCCGTGGTAAGTACCTAAAGGACTTGTTTTACAGGTACCAGACAACGGAAATATATTAAATACTTTCATACTATATTCTATATACTATATTCATATATATATTCCAGATTTTTATTATACGATACACAATATATTTACGAGTCATCCACGACCCAGAAACTTTGAAAAACTTTTGTCCCGTCGGCGGGATTCGAACCCGCGACCCCCAGCGTGAGCTACCAAGGTGCTCAACTTCTGCGCAACGGTGATCATCAAAATCTTACATGTTATATCTATCTTTTCTTTGTATCTATTAATCTTCTTTTATTTCCTTCTTCCTTTTCTAATTATGTTCCATCAATAAAAAGGGAAAAATTGTACTTTATATGTTTGTTACGAGTTAACTCAAAAATTACTAAACCGTTTTTAAAAATTATTTCACCTTACATTACTGCATTACCACACGGTGACACAGCCTATTATAATTAATAGTATGTAGAAAATTACTCAAGTGGTATTACTTACACAGGAAGGGTTCCGTTTTCAGGTAGGTTATGAGCTGACGTAGACTTAACTAAAAAATAGTGAACCAAACGCAAAACAGATGCGTGCTTCAGTAACTACAGTAACTATTAGCTACACAACGGTCAACAGTATCACCTAACAAGGTCGACAAGTCGACGTGAACGGTCGTTATGCCCGAGATATACGAGGCCAATTCAAGCCAGGATAGCAAGCTAGAATTTCAGGCTTCGTATAGACAAAACTAGCTATATTTTTCTGAGCTAGCAATCTTTATATAAATACACCAGTTTAAGACGTTGTACCCCTTTTTACGAAAGACGCATAGATGTAGAAGCATGAAATTTCTCCCAGTTATATTTAGTTAATATACAGGAAGAGCGTTGAATATCAATATAATCTCAAAATATGCTTTGATTTTGCATATTTTAATCAATAAAATGCTACGCACACTACAGCACGCACACAACAATTTTTTAATATGGCACGATAATTTTACAGGAACTCTTTTGTTTACGGTTGAAATCTGTGATTTTTTTAACTTCTTTTTTACTAATTTAATGGCTTGGTACAAGTTACCAGGTAATTAAATATTATTTAGATATTTATGCTAAATTAATTTAAGTATTAATAAATTTAAGTATGTGGTATAATTAAGACTAAATCATAACTTTTATAGGTCCTCTACACGATGGATTTAAATATTTATAGTCGAATTTCGAGCACAGAGTGACCTCTAGTCTAATTAAGCTCGTTGATGCTTATCAACGAGTTTACTTTACTTAGAGCCAATACAGTTCAGAAGAGAACTAGTTTGCTAGATCCTGGCTGAAAAACTGAACCCTATCCTCGTTAACCCTGGCATTATTAACAGATTCAACGACGAACGAAAGCTTTACAACCACACTCAAAAATACCAGCGCTTGCTTAAAGCATATGTACGTTTTCTGTATTCCAATTATGGGTGTCCGAATACGAAAAGTGAATTCGGAAACGGAAAACTTAGGTTTGCGGTTGGCCTAAAACGAGCTAAACCTTGTCTCTTGCAGAGTGACCTAAGCAGATGGAAGACTATTTTCCGCGGTGTATGTGCGGTGTACGCCGGCGGTCACCTCCTGTACAGCGTGCTGGCCAGCCCCGACCGGCAAGGGTGGGACCAGGATGATAAGCCGAAGATTGGATATAGCAATGGTAGGTGATAGCCGTGGGAGAGCTTTGGCAAAGTTACGCAGGCTTACCCGGGGAAAAGCCAAGGTTTTATAAGTATACGTAAGAAATTATGATAACCAGTTGCGTTTTGTTTTACTTTTACCCGACTGCGCCAGAAGGGTTATGTATTTTATAAAATTTAGAGGGCAAGCCAGCAGACGGGTTACCTGATGGAAAGCAACTACCGTCGCCCATGGACACTCGTGACATCCGAAGAGTCGCAAGTGCGTTGCCGGTCTTTATGAGGAAACGGGAATTGGGATAGGGGAGTAGGGAAGTTAGGCCACCAGACGACACACTCACTGAACGAAACACAGCACAACGCCGTTATGAAAATATTATGTATGTATGTGTTATTGTTTGGCACGCTATGCAGCCTAAACGGCTAAACAGATTTTAAAGTATGAGGTATTGTCAGATTCGTCTTGATAGCGCAAGTGAAGTGAAAAGAGGGTACAAAAAAAATCAAAATGGCGGAATTTAAAGTCGAAATTGTGAGGTTCCAAAATTTTTTTCTGCTTATTTAGGTCGAGTAGGGTATCAAAATTAAGGCCTTTAAATAGCCATTCTAGATATATACATAACTTGATGTTTAAATTGCGCTGGTTCCTGCAGTCGGGTTTTCTGTTTTTTGACATTTAGCTTGTTGCTAAATATGTTTTTCATTTATCTTTTCACACTATTCATCAATATAATGAATAGGAAAGTGTGTTTGCTTGTTTATCTTTTGTTAATGACCAAACGGACGAAGCAGTCAAACACAACAACGGCTGCTTAATATTCCCAGCATCCAAAACCTTTCAAAGGTTTTTATAAAATCAATGTCACATTATAACATGGTAGGATGCCACATTACAACCCGTCGCGCGTCTCGTTCGATAATTTAACTAATTTGTGGCTCGTTATCCAAAGCACTTTATTGTAGGAGGAAAAATCGGAAATTCTATGAAAGTCCCCAACGAGGGAAGCGTTTGAAGATGCTTAAGTGATGCGGCCTATATGCATAATATAATATGATTAGGGCTACAATGTATCAGGTAAAGTCGCTGCCTGAAATTTCAAGAGACGTCCAAAGACTTTTACTTTGGACGTCTCTTGAAATTTTTTTTTTTAGATAGTAATTACAATGATATCGGTGTTTGAAAAATTGCAATTACTCTACCATATGTACTTCCATGCTAAAATGTCCATCCAAAACCAAAGTATTAATGCCAAAGTTTGTTGGTCTGTCTGTTAACTCTTCACGGCTAAACCGCTGAACCGATTTTGCTAATATCAGTATGTAGTAATAGTCCTGGTAAAAGAGGTAAGTTATGCTTTTTATCCCGAAAAATGTCCGGTTTATACGGATAGACGAGTTTTGGCACAACGAAGTCGCGCTGCAGGCGTTAATCCAGTGTGAAAAAAAATGAAGTAGTTTCGAAGCCTACCTATTTTGGATCACAATAAAACGGGCTTTTTTTGTTACAGACGCTACCAACATGGAACTGGATGACATTAACTTGAAATCGACCTGCGACCTTGACATGAGAATATAGATATGCATGAAATGTTGTTTCACTTACCCTTCTCCTTACCAAAAATGTTGGTGATCAATAAAACTTCTAATCATCTTGGACCAAAGTTTGTACCTCTTACATATTATTATACTATTACTAGTTGACCCCGCAGACGTTGTCCAGTCGAGCTATTTTGTGAATCTAAACCATTCTTAGATCCCCTTGAACACACACAAAAATTTCATCAAAATCGGTCCAGTCGTTTAAGAGAAGTTCAGTGACTTACACACTCACAGAAGAATTATATATATAAAGATGTACATTATATTATATTAACACCACCGCGGTCCAATGGTAATAAGCGTGGTCTTGACTCTAGGATCGTGGGTTAATTTCCCGCGTTGGAACTTAGTAATTTTTTATAATAATATCTATGGACCCTTTACACCACGCCAATCTTGCCCTGTGCTAAGTACCTGAAGGACTTGTATTACGGGTACCAGACAACGGAAATATCTATACATATTATAAAACTGTAGAAATGAAAATTCTTTACATTAAAGATATTTAAAAAATAATAATCGGGCGGTCTTTCTATGTCGATATAGAAGCCAAAAAATTAGTTTTTTTGTCTGTATATTTCTTCCAGCATAACACGAAAACTACTGATCCGAATTGAATGCGGCTTTCACAGTTGTATTCATCTTCTTCCAACTTAACATCTGGTGTATAAAAAATTTTCCCCCTACTCCTTTAAGGGAACAAAGGGGGGGGTATGAGTTTGTATCAAACTTATTCTTTAACATGAAAACTACTGATTCGTTTTGAATACCGTTTCCGCAAATGTATTTGTCTTCTTCCAACATAACATAAGAATAATAATAAATAATTTCTCCCCACCCCTCTAAGAGGACAAAAAGGGGGTAAGAGTTTGTATCAAACTTCTTATTTAACATGAAAACTACTGTTACCGCAATTGAATGCGGTTTTTCGCAAATGTATTTGTCTTTTTCCAACCTAAAGTCTGGGGCATAATTACCTCCCCCACACCCCTCTAAGGGGACAAAGTGGGGGTAAGAGTTTGTATCAAAGTTCTTCTCTTACACGAAAACTACTCATTCGATTTGAATGCGATTTCCACAGTTGTATTCGTCTTCTTCCAACACGTCATCTGGTGTATAAAAATTTTTCCCCGACCCCTTTAAGGGTATAAAAAGGGGGTAAGAGTTTGTATCAAACTTCTTATTTAACATGAAAACTACTGATTCGTTTTGAATGCGGTTTTCGCAGATGTATTCGTCTTCTTTCAACTTAACATCTGGTGTATAATTTCAAGCCATCCCCACCCATGTAAGGGGATAGAAAAGAGGATAAGAGTTTGTATCAAACTTTTGCCTTAACACAAAAACTACTGATTCGATTTGAATGCGGTCTTTCCAGATATTTGTATCTGCACCAGTCAATATAATATACAAAATTATATATAAAGTAATTTGGTCGCTTTATGTCAAACCCAGCCGACAGACGACTCATATGGAACTGACTTATTCCAACCTAATGACGTAGATTCGTTACTGGGTCTCTTTCAATTTCCTCCCTGGTATACATTGAGAAGCTCTACTCGTATTACAGAATAACCGTTCAGTTGTAACTTATTAATTGCGTTTAGCGTAAACCGTTTTTGCTATTATGATATTAAAATTGTAGTAGTTTGTTTGGATGTTTGCTTCAATCGCACCGGAACTACTAAATAGATTTTATGAAATTTTATATACTAACACAGGATATTAACTTGCTTTTATTGGAGTATAGGAATATTTCAATGCGATTAAATACTCCTATAAGGTAATTTATTTGTAAGGGTTCTAATTCTACGAGGGGAAAGCCGCGGGTAAACGTTATTGAACAATATTATATTTATTGACAGTGATATAATGTAATCGAAATTTACAAAATATGAGTGTAACACTATTTAATAAAATACTAGCTTTTGCTCGCGACTCCTACCGCGTAGTAATTTTTGTAAATCATTTTGTGCATTCAGGAGGAAGTTCGTCAAGAAGGAAAACCCAACTCATTTTTATGTAGTAGATAAAATGGGACTCATGTGCTTAAATTATATATATTTTTAATAAAAAAACAGGGCACCCGATAGACGTTGTCCTGCCCGTCTTGGTTTGTTAATCTAAACAATTCTTATATCCCCTTGAATACCGACAGAAAATTTTGTCAAAAGCTTCCTGTCCACAGACGAAATCGCCGGCAAAAGCTATATTTAATAAAACTAGCAGACCCGACAGACGTTGTCCTGTCTGTCTCGGTTTGTGAATTGTTAAACTAACTAAACAATTGTTACATCCCCTTGAATGCCGACAGAAAATTTCGTCAAAATCGTCCTGTCCGCGGATGAAGTCGCGGGCAAAAGCTAGTACTTAATACTTTAATACTATACACGTATTTAAAATTTAAAGGATTTTTATTATATGAAACACATATTTCAGTAACCTTGAAAAATTATTTGTTTCGTCGGCGAGGTTCGAACCCGCGACCCCCGGCGTGAGCTACCAGAGGTCGTCCTTTTCATGATTGATTAGGTAGTCGGTCCTGCGCCCGATCTCTCGCCAGTTGTGTCGGTCGTCCGATCCCCAGAGTAACGAGTATCGAGAATAAGGAAGGGAGAGAGCTCTTGAGAGAGAGAGGTCGTCCGATCCCCAGAGTAACGAGTATCGAGAATAAGGGAGGGAGAGAGCTCTTGAGAGAGAGAGGTCGTCCGATCCCCAGAGTAACGAGTATCGAGAATAAGGAAGGGAGAGAGCTCTTGTATACAGCGAATAGACCTGGCTTCTATAAAATTACTGCGTAACTATTTTTTAAATTAAACCGACCACCGTCACCGAAACCGGCCACCGTCACCGAAACCGGTGTGGAAGTTACGATACAGATATAGATTTGAAAACGAGAGCGTCAGTAGCCTATTGGGTAAGACTTTTGGTTCGCACTCGAGAGGGTGCAGGTTCGAGCCCCGGTGGAGGCGTGTATCAATGAAATATTTTCCGATCACAAGTAAATAATGCAGATGCTCATTGCCGTATTATATGCTTAGTGGCGAAAGGGGTTGGCACGATCGGAGCGATACCACGGTCTCACAGAAAACTGGCACAAAACGACGTTGTGCTGTGTTTCGTTCAGTAAGTTTACCGGTGGCCCAACTACCCTAATCCCCCAATCCCTATTCCCATTCCCTATTTCCTCATAAAGGCCAGCAACGCACTTGCGTCTCTTCGGATGTTAACAGTGTCCATGGGCGACGGCAGTTGTGTTCCATCAGGTAACCCGTCTGTTCGCTTGATTATATGTAGGGGAAATATCATAATAAAAAGAACAAATGTTTCTTCTCCTCTCTCCACTTTTTACAGTGGGCTTAAATGTAGCTACCCCGATCGAGCCTTTCTTCAATATTCTACCCTACTCTGGTCTCATATTAGCAAACTGAAGCGGCGCAAGAAAAATTAATCAAGGACGTGATGAGAATGGGTGACGGGTTACAATGTAATCAGGGGTCCGATTCTCGTAGCTCGAATCTGGCTCGACCCCAGGATGTCTCATATTGCGCTTTTTGCGGAACTCCTGTGTTTTCCCAAACGCTAAAAACCTAATTTTTACAACATTGAAGTGGAGAATATCAGCTAAGCGCTTCGAGAAAAGTATTTTACCGCCATGCTCGAGACTTGCTTGGAGCGCTGTCGTATTCCCACCCCAGACAACAGGATTTAAAAGGCATTATATTTAATTTATAACAATCTTTTAAAGCCACAACCATCACAAATAACTTACAAATAAATCACAAACATACTTACTAGCTAGATACTATCATAAAAAACGATATCTTTTAAGGTTTAAAGAAACGAAAAAGCCCAAAAGCCCTCGGGTATTTTGATCTGGATTACGGTTGGTGGTTGGGTTTCAATGTTCTAAGCAACCTACGAATTACGATCGAAACATTTGAATTTTGAGAATCGGGCCTCATGTTATCTAATTTACCACAACCAGCAAGCAGACGACCGACAGTCGATACGCCTAGAAACTTTTTTCCGGAAACATAATTGCCAGGCATGTCGCGAAAAATGCCGGATATCTATAAAAGGCTAGATGGGGGAGGGTTTGGGGGGTAATTTTGCTTTTAAGGGTTTACTGATATGGCAACTTTTATGCCAACTATACCAGCGCTTGTCATCGGTAGAATCAGACTAGACACTAAGAAGTATGCCGACTTCAATCAAAGTTAAAAATCGTCATAGGCTTTGACAACTCCGACAAGGCTTTAAGCATACAGCAAGGCATTACATCAAACCTATAAATTTTGGAAACTAAATCTATAAGTAACGAAAGTCAAGTCAGGTCATTGTCATTTTATCCATGGTGATATAGCTTGATATGGCTTTACCACAAAATTTGTCCCACGAACTCGGAACGTGGGACGGCCGGGGGACGGGTAAGAATACTACAGCCGTCAGCGTTGACGGCCAACTGTCAGAGTAGCGCGGCCTTTAACCATGGTAGTCTTCCTCCGCCGCACTCATAAACCCCAGACGAGATATAGTGGTAAAGCTGTACTAACCTTGCTCAAAATACCAGACATTGTGGGACATTCAATGTTGAGAAGCCAACCGATAGAGATGTGTGGAAGGAAAAGCGGAGGTCTTTGCCCAACAACGCCTATTAATAATAATTATTAAGTACGGTAGGACAGTGGTCAACAAGTACGACAGGATTTCTAAACTAACTAAAATTTTAGAATTCCTTTTTGGGGCTAAATATAATTGTGTGAGTCCACCAAATTCTAGTGTTAGGAGCATTCAAATGTGGATTCATAATATTTTTTTCAGCAACTTAGGGGGAAAACGGGCAGAAGTGTTACCTGATTGAAAAGAAAGGAATATTGCATAGGTATGTACACCTGCCAGCTGTGGATAGCGTTCAAACAAAAGTGTAAGAGTCAGTATAATGATGCATACCTAACTCTTATGCGGCTCCCACGAAGTTGCTGTGTTTCGGTCATGTTCGCGGAGGACTGTCCCTGACTTTTTGCCATCATTCGAGCTCGGGTGCTCATTTTGCCACAGACTGACTGACTGACATCTCTGACGATTATGACAAAAATGCAATGTACGATGTTTTCTGTGAGACCGGTCGTGCCGAAAAATTCGTGCCGAAGTTTGTCTCTTCCACGGAAAAATGTCACACATCTATTGATTCAGAATAATAATCTTTAATTAAGAAGTAGTGACTAGGGATGAAATTCGGATACTTCAAAATAATATATACATAGTCCGGCTCTTTCAGCGCCACGAAAAATCCGAATTTTTATGTTTAAAAAAAATACATACTATTTTAGAGGTTTTTGAAAAAGCTTTCACGTTGTATGTTTTTATTCATTATTTTAAGTGTTTATCAGTTCCATTCAGTACTTAGAATTTAGAACTAGAAATTGCAGAAAACGGATTTTTTTATAAATCCGGATTATTGGATTTTTGCCGGCTCCAATCTAGATAATCAAGATTTTTACACCTTTTTAAAATGTCGACCATTTCAAAATTCATGGCTCGACGCTGCGAAGGCAAGTTATAGTAACCACCATTATAAGAACTTTATAGGAGAGACGATCGAAGTTTTTAAATGACAAAAACAGTCATAACTTTGATATTGTTGGAAATATTAAACTGAATTCTAATGTTAATAAGTAAAAAAATATTCTAATTCTGTTATAATAATGATATTGTGGACATAAAATAAGTGCCATCAGAATTCACGGTCAGGTAAAATGTATAAGTTGTATATAAGATAAATCGATGTCATGACACAAATTAAATGGATTTGAATGAGTACAAAAGAAAACTCAGCGGCCAACTTTGTCTTTCCACGCAAAAAAAACGCATTAAAATCATGACATAGCAGAATTTTTCGCATTAACAAACATAAATATTTCCATGTTTGGCGATGATTTTGATAAATTTTATCACATTTTATCTTGGCTTTTTAAACACTGAAAGTATATTTTTAATTTAAGAACAGAAGCAATTTAACAAAATAACAAGTTCTAACAGACACTTCGAGTTGTTTTAAAAACAAATTGTTCGAACATTAATAAAGCGTTTTATCATAAGTGGAGGAGAAAACTTTCAAGCCTAAAAATATTAAAGTCTTGAGAGTTGGGGCATTATTAAAAATCAGTTTGCGTATTAATACTAAGCTACCACAATGTGATTAATATACAGTAAGCTATCTTCTTACTGTGCGCAACGCGTTAGGTTGTGGATGTCTCGTGAATCACTCCAAGGGTCAGAGCAGCAAGAACGGAACGCAGCTTAGAGATTTTTGTTGATGCTCTTGAAAATAAAGTTTAAATTTATGAAACTAAAATAAATATTTAATTATTTCAACAATGTTCATACAATTATGCAGCTTTGTTCTCAGTGCTGACCCTAATCATCTATTGACGTATGGTCCCATTTTTTTTAAATGACATGATTGCTTTTTCATACCCTTTAAAATAATAGAAATGCATATTACAAGTTCTTACTATCTAACCACTTACACGATAGGTTGACCTCAAGGAACCCAAGTTACTCTACTATATGTTTATATACTAGAAACTTTTACAACGTAAAGGTGAATGTTATGAGGGAAGTTATTATGAAAGTTATTTAATTAGTATGTTACAAGTTGTTACAAGCGGAATCAGGAGTTTTACGCTACATGAAGGTAATAACCGACTTCGAAGGAAGTTAAACAGATTGTTTTGTTATCATTAACGAGTTCGGCACGAATGAGACGGTATCATGTTCCCAAAGTATGCTTACAAGAATGTTTGTTTTTTTTTTGAGATTTTCGAATTATACGAGGAGGAAGCCACATGCAGAAGCTAGTTTTACAATAATCGTCATCAGGTTATGGGCTCAACGCTTTAACAACTTTTGCTGCATAATGAGAATATGGGCGACTAACTTCAAGACGTTTATCCAATCGTAACTACAAGGTGGCAAGCCGGCAAAATGCCAAGGGCCCCCGGCCGGAAGGGGCCCCCGATCAGCTCCCCTAGACAAGTGGCAAGCGATTATTTTTTACAATAATCGCTTGACATCCTTTTGTATTGGTTTGACATGGTGGAACGAAAACGAATTTGCCACGGGCCTCGAACGGTATAGTTACGTCTACTACGATACCATAATTCAAAGAGGCCTCTACCTTGCGCTTTCTAAATTATGCTCTTCTTACTTTAAAAACGTCTACCATAATTCATAGACGCGTCTACCTTTCAACCCCATGAAGTACAGTCAACTAACATCGCCATACGGCATTGTTTAGCTCATGAATACTGGTTGTTATCGGATTGGAATCTGAGCTCGTCCATTCAGCCGAGAGGGTTTATGACTTGTGAACACTCTACATCCAATATTACATTAGTTGAGAGAATAGCTTTGAGTTACGAGTAACCCTAATCTGCATTTTGAATTGGCTTAATGTTTAATAATATAATTACAAGAATTTCTATGGACGCTTCACACCACGTCAGTCTGGCCCCGTGCTAAGCACCCGAGGGACTTGTGATACAGGCACCAGACAACGCAAATTTTACGGTGACAATGGACGACCTCTGTGACTCAGTTGGTAGCTTAAGCCGGGGGTCGTGGGTTCGAATCCCGCCGACGGAGCAAAAAGTTTTTTAATGTCCCTGGGTCTTGGATGTGTATTAAATATGTGTATTATATAATAAAAATCTTAAATATGTGTACAGTATGAAAGTATTAAATACCCCCCCTCCCCCACCTACCTCATCCCCCATAGAATACAAGTATATATAATACTACCTGACCCGGCGTTGTTTTGCCATATTAATAATTGCCCCTAACATTTAGGGGGATGAAAAATAGATGTTGACCGATTCTCATAGATACCAAATAAGCACAAAAAATTTCATAAAATCGTTCAAGCCGCTTCGGAGGAGTATGGCAACGAAAACTGTGACACGAGAATTTTATATATCACATAGACTACAGTGGTACCTCTAGTAAATAAAAATTTCAACACCAACTTGCCCGTTTTTTTGACTACAGCGGTTTGTCTAAAAAGGCGTCGGTGCGTAGACAGCAGATGCGCTTGCGGCCATATTGCAGGGGGTGTGTGTACGCAAAATCACCTAATTTTACGTCTCGATTACGTAAATTAGCGTGATTTTCATGCTTCGCTTACATGCAAGACCCGACCGCCTGTCGCTACAAGCTCATTTACCGGCTAAACGAAGGCTATAGGAAGGCTATAGGATATATTACGTGACGCTACGACCAATAGGATCCAAGCAAAAACAAAAAAATGTTGTTAAAACGGGGTAATTTAGAAAGTTTCACGCGAACGTAATCGCGGGCAACAGCTAGTATATTACCAATATATTACCGTAGAATGAAACGAGCTTCAGAATCTAAAGGGTAGGTAAGACTGTAAATAAAATAAATAAATTGTAATACACATTATGACTAGAAAGTGTTTAAACATTTTGCGCACGGATAAACGATAAGATTTTGAATGTGAAAAATTGCAAGTTTTTTAATTAATAATCATACATCCAAATAATGTTATACAACGTGCTTTTCGAGTGTATGTATGTTTTTTGCAACAGCCTAAATGATCAGATTTTTTTAGAGATTAAGATTTTAACGTATAAAATATCGTTAGATTCGTCTGGATCCAGACGAAAATCGAGAAGAAAAAATTAAAAATGGCGGATTTCGAAGTTGAGAGGTCCCAAAATTTATTATCCCACTAAATAAATCAATTAGTCTATCAAAACGAAGGACTTTAAAAATAGCCATTCTAGAATACACATAAGTAACTGATGTTCACTGCAGTCGGGTTTTTTGTTTTTGGACATTTAGTTATCATGCTGTGTTCAAAGATGAACTGACTGTTCATATAATGAAACTAGGTTTTAAAAATTTAACCATTGGAGTAATATATTTTCGACCTGTTAGGTAGTAGTTACTAATTAATCCATCCTAAAATTTCGAGTACCAAAAGTACTTTGAAAAAGAGTCGAAAAACACAAAATTCTGTCGCCTCCATTTTGCGCATACTAAAATATTTTAACTTTGTAAAATATTCAAAAAAAATTAATTCATGAAAGCTTCAAAGTTGTTGAGCATTCTGAGTAGTCCTAAAATTCGAGAGAATTATTTCTTTGATGTTATTTTTCAGTTCTTGGCGTCTTTTGTTTGATGAAATTTAATTGTTCGTAATTCCAATATTTCCCCCAATTTATTTGTGATTCATTAAAAGCCATTGAATATTTTGATCTACGAAAATTAGTTTACACAGCATAATGAATAAGTTGTCTCGCAAAAACCATATCTTTTTTTTAAACCGCGTCAGTCTGGCCCCGTGGTAAGTACCCGAGGGACTTGTGTTACGGCTACCAGATAACAGAATTAAATATAATACTTTTATCATACTATACACATATTTTAGATTTTTATTATATGATACACATATTTAATACTCATCCACTACTCAGGAATATTGAAAAACTTTTTGTTTTGTCGGCGGGATTCGTACCCGCGACCCCCGGCGTGAGCTACCAAGGTGCTCAATCAAACATAAAAGAGGTCTTCAATTCTGAAAATAACTATAAAATATTATCATTCTACACACGAGTACTCCTTATCTATTTCTCGCTTTTTTGCGAATACCTTTCTTGAGAATATAGTCAAAAAGTGAGATCTATGAGTTGCGTATCCTTACTAATATTATAAATGGGAAAGTTTGTTTTCTTTGTTTATTTGTTTCTTTGTTTATTTGTCCTTCCTTCACGCCCAAACGAAGCAACCAATTGACTTGATTTTTGGCATAGAGTTAGTTGAAGGTATGGAGAGTAACATAGTCTACTTTTGTTCTTGGAAAAACAACTCATTGGAAAAATTGGAATTTTCACCAAATTTGGTTATCACGCGGAAAAAACCGCGGCCAAAAGCTAGTCATATTATAAATTTATAACATTGAATTAAGGCTGAGGCTAAAAAAATATAAGAATGTTTAAGATATTCCTTCTAGTTGTGCCCAGTATGTTGAACTTAGGTCTTACCAAAAAACTTAAGATTTAATAAAAAAAATTATCCAGGATTGTTGCACTACAGTGCTCTAATAGAGATGTTATACTCTGAGATTGCTAATATTATGCATGTTTTGAAATAAATCAGTAAATGCCTAATGAAGTGGGTGCGGGACAGCTGGTATATAATATTCACAGCGTATCTATATCGGGTGTTTGTACGGCATTTTTGTGATACCAATGTTCACACTTCACCGCAGTCAGCAGATGTTTGCTGTAGGATTATATCTCAGATGTTTTGTGTGTGTTTGTGTGTTTGTATTGTAACGATTTGGTTACTTAACGATTTGGATTTGGGCACTTTTAGATCCTTCTATTGGAATTCTCTAAGAAATCTAC
>JAOTAV010021695.1:0-22813 GCA_026546445.1 Cyclargus thomasi
GCCAAATCTGTTCTGCCGTTCTTGAGTTATAAGTGGTGTAACTAACACGACTTTCTTTTATATATATAGATATGTGTTAATTTTTATTCAATAAAATACATAATAATAATAATTATTATCATTATATTAAATATATACTGTTATATGTTATTGTATATATTGTTTTGTTTTTTTATTTAGCATAGTTTCGTAAAAATATTTGAAAAGATGAGAGTTTAAATAAGCGTGCCCTGTCGGTTATATGGATATGTCGGTTGTATGGATGTCTGGTGCATAAATAGTATTTAAAATATATTACAGAACTATCTGGACAGCTAAAAAAATTTTGTACGAAAAAATATTTCAAATCCAAACCACAGTTCATATAAAACGTTCAATTATGCCGAAAAATCTTAATCAGTTTTCATCGGTGTCACAGATTAAGTTGTAATATATAATAATGTCTTTTTTGAGGAGCACTAACATTTTATAGCCATTTTCGTAATAGCCGTAATAGGGGAGGTAAGAGTGCTATTTCGATTAACTCAAGCATCGTGGAGACCTTATACGTTTTGTAGATTGAAGTGAAATGGAGAAGAAAATAATAAGAGTATTTTTTACTTTAGCGATGGGAGAAGAAGCTACAGTGATTTAATGATTATAAAAAAAATCTTTGATTTTTTTTTAATTAAACATTTATTAAACAATTTTAGACGGCAAGATCTAAAGCATTTAGATGAATGTGTCATAAAATATCTGGAATGCTTGGTTACGAAAATATGATATACGCTTTGTTGTTCTGGGCTATAACAGGCTTACGTTACATTTAAATCATTAGTTCTTTATGTGAAACTTTTTAGCGTATTTTTAATACCCCTATCTTAATCTGATGGTTTCATTGATGACATTACGTTACTTAAAAACAGCTTTTTAAGAACCGAACTAACTAAGAAATCAGATTTTTATTCCACGATAATCAGATGCAGGTAAAGCCTATACTAGCTTAATCTGACACACTCGAGTAACTCCAAAATTCCACTTTTGGGCTCCCCTACTATAAATATCGGTGCTTGAAACTGTACAATGTACATTCTCAACATACTAAGTAACGAAGTTTACCGACTTACCCTTAACTTCAGCATCTTGTGTATAGTTTACTGTAGGAACTAACTACTATTAGCAAGGGGTATAATTATTTGAATAATGAATATCGCCACAAACGCCAAAAGACCATCAGAACGTAACATAGATTTAGATAAACTGTTAACCTTTTCAACTAAACAACATTTATTCGAATCCGTCCAGTAGTTACGGAGATTATTGCATACAAACAGACTATTTTTTATTGATTTGTGTTCTATTACTGATCCGAAGTCCCCACCCCACATTATTTTGTAAAAATATAAAATATACAGATACACCAATTTTACTGTTTTATTATATGTGTTAGCGACGCAACCGTGCCACTGTACTGAACCTTGCCGCAATAAAAATGTAAAAAAAGTCTATGATTTTTACCGCCAAAAAAAAAAGACGGCAGTCGGTCGAATTGTGCGGACGGGTCGAGTGCACGTTGATGCACCGCTTATTATAATTTGTTAAAATTTGTATTATTACCGATGTTTTAACGTCCGCGCAATCATATAATTAAGTGTTTTCTGAGACTTCCGTAAATATAGTGACTGTAATATCGTACATCCGTAGTTTCAATACGAAACTCATCCTCCTTCCGTCCTGTAGTCTACAATATTTATAGATAAAGATTTATAAATTTTATTATATGTATAGAATAGATAGGTGGCAAAGTGATTTTAGTTTGTTTGTCCTCCTTTTGCGCTCTTACGACTAGTTGACTTGATTTTTGGTATAGACTTATTTGAAAGGATGGAGAGTAACATAGGCCATTTTTGATTGAAAAATATATCATGTTGCCAAAGTAGGCTTACAAGCAAACAAGCTCAGCTTCAGGTGAAAAGATCATAGGCCAGTTTAGATATTATATCCGATATACGAATTAAATATTATCATTATAAATTCTTATAAATAACTTTCTTGATGACTGGAATTTCAAGGACTTGGTGAGGCATTGGTTTCATAAATAACAAAGCTATTATTTATAGACGAGAGAGATTTTTAATCCACATACAATACCGGGCAATAAATATTGCACGTCGACGCTTAGAAAGAGGCAATCGGTTAATTTCACCTGCGTAGAGCGTTGTATCTGTCGCACGAAATACAAACATTCCGGTATCTGTAAGGTGCTTGAAACAGCAATTACGATTCGGTTCTTCGTATAATACTTGTTATTCTTTGTATAAAATATATCCATTTCTCTATAATTAGTGGTCGCTTTGATTAGGGTTTAAAATAATGTGTACCTTAGCTTCTTTTCCTAGGGATGCCATAGTACAATTTATTGTTATTACGAACTATCAGCTGTCCGTGACTGGTAACAAAGATGAGAATTGTTATTTCCTTTAATTAAATTAAATGATTATCACACCTAGTGACCTCTTTAAAGAACCTGCAATAAACTTTTTAAACTCTAATATGAGAAATTAATTGTTTTTAAGAAATTAATTGCAGAGTACAATGAGTAGCTGTTAAGCGCCGTTGTAGTACATACCAGGTATCAGAGATGGCGCTGTATGTGTAAAATGATTTTCCCTGTTTTACTGCATTTCTCCTGATTTTTCCGGAATTTTTTTGCTATTAACCTCACGGAACCTGAGATAGAAAGGTCTCGGGTCCCGAATAAATGATTTTGATTATGAATTCTTCTTATTCTTTGTATAAAATACATTTTTTAAAAGTGATCGTTTTAGATTAGGGTTTAAAATTAATTGTACCATGGCTTCTTTTCCTAGGGATGCCATATTACAATTTACTTTTATTGCAAATAAGTAAAATTGGGGGTGTTGAGATATTATGAACTGGACGTGACACACTCCATCGTATTTGAACAATATATAAAAAAACAACATACACAACGTCGCATACGTAGTGTGTGACAGAGATAACGCTCTACGAAGCTGACATGCTGATGGTCTTTTTCCAAAGGTCGATGTGCAATGTTTTTGGCCGGGCACTGTAAAATATTTTCAGTTGAGGTATAAATATATAAGCACTTGAAAATTTTAATGTGTTACTAATGGGTTAAAAACGTAGCATATTTTAAAGTAGATGTTTGGCTCTCTCTAACTTTCTGAGTAATTCTCTTCTACATTCTCAGCTAGTTGCGATACGAAGCGCAGTAACCACATGAGAATAACATTGTTTTCACTTTGGTTTTGCTCATTTTGACAAATATACCGTGGGGATATAAGGCGACTGAGTTTTTACTACAAAATAAAATCAGGATTTATGTTTGACTATGTTAAAGTAATTGCTAAGATTACCATTTTCTTATTTCATCAGCAAAGTACGGACTATCTGGTATGTAATAATAAAGAATTTGATTCATAGCCAGATTGCCAACCTAAGTAATTTTGTCGCGTTATGTCAAACAAAGCCGACGGATCAATACGAATTGAATTATTTCGACTAAATGACGTAGTTTCGTCACCCAGCTTAATTTCCTTGATGATACAATTACTGGACGAAGCTTGATTTAAATTACTTTGCTAATGCTCGTTGAAAACTTTTTGTAGATCTTTGTATAGACCGCTGTTTTCTTTTAAAATTTCTTTTAAGTAACTTTCGATTACTTTTAAAATTTATTTTAAGTAACAATGTAGTAATATTCTCTTAAAGGCTGTTTCACCACTTCTTGATAAATATCGGCTACATCATCCATTTTTTATCTCTTACAGGCGCTTAATATACAAAAATCGTTTTACAGACTGATGTAACATGTAACTTAACTATTTAAAGTTTACAAAGAACCGCTGTAACAGCATGTATTCTCCTTTATTGCAAAATATATTTATGATGGTTCGTGGTATTTTTACTCTATATTTTTCGAGCTCCTTTATATTCTTCGTGAAATAGAAAACAGTTTTGAAAAATTACTTTTAAGACCGCGCGCAGGCAACCTCTTGTCAGGCGCGGAGCCTTTATAACGTGTGATATATCGCTGTACTGTGCATTGTTGTCTCACCTTAAATAATCTAATTTTATATATTTCTATCCTCCACAAATAAGTTTAGGGAAAGACTGAGAAGAAACGAAGTTTTAATTTATTCTTAACTCGTTATGCAGTGCAGATTTTCCGGGGTAATAGCAGGAGCTGTCTGTAAACTGTATTTAATATCTGTACCTTTTTAAGAAGGCACAGATATTAGCCCCCTTATTCATAAAAATATTTAAGCAATGTTTAACTAATCAAGGTTTGCTATGCCTTCCTGGAATATTGAAAACGTCACACGATAGAAAGGGGGAGCAAACCTTGGTTTGTTAATCATTGCTTAAATATTTTTATGAATGAGGGGGTAAGTATTTAAATATTCAATTGAACTTGAAGCAATGCTTTACAATGAAATGATTTGTAACAAAATATATGTTGTTCGCTAACAGCTATAAACATATAAACACTAAAGTTTTGTTTGCTAGGGTTTAACTAATAACTGTAGGGCTTTTAGTTCTGCTCTGAACGAAATCAAAGTTGTAAGGCTGTCGGAGTTTGCGAAATTGAAATTTCAGTTAGAGTTAACACTGTGTTTGTTACACAGAAATGTTTTACCTTAACTTCATTGCAGTTTTTGATTCTGTTTTTTTGTTGATTCGTTGCCGTGTTAAATATTAGCTGCTAGAATATTCCTATTTTGTGGAATCAAACGCCCTTATGGTCCAGCGTTGTAGAGTATAATTGTCCGACGAGTAAAACCCTCTACTGCGTTACGCCGTTTATCCACTAACACCGACAACAGAGAACGAGATCATTTCGGTCCGATAAAATGTTACTTTATGATCAAGGCTATGAGTTTCATTTTCTAGCGACATTACTCTATTGTCAATGTCGTAGCCGTCATTAAAGGCGTGGAGGAAAATGAAACCTGTAGTCTATGTCATGAAGTAGCACCACCACCGTCAACCGAGAACGAAATTATTTCGGACCGATAAAATGCAACTTTATGATCTAGGCTATAGGTTTGATTTTATAGCGACATTGCCTTATCGTCTATGTCAAACCTGTGAAATTTCGCCTGGCCCAAATAATTTTGTTCTCGGCTGCCGGCGTTTTTTTTTTTAATAAAAATAAGGGGGCAAACGAGCAAACGGGTTACCTGATGGAAAGCAACTACCGCCGCCCATAGACAATCGCAACATCAAGGTTGCATATGCATTGTCGGCTTTTTAAGAGGAAATACGCTCTCTTCTTGAAGGTTTGTAGGCCACTAAATGGTCACTATTTTAATATTATAAATAAATAAGACGACTCGTTGACTTCATACAAATTCTTTTCCGTTTAGATCGAACGCTACCTGAATATAGAGAATCACTGATGTGGAATCAGCTATTTTGGTAAAAGCTGATATTATATCTCGGATATTTCCGGATCGGATACTTGGATATCGGATATAATTACTAATTCATTACCCGGCACCTTAGTGTCGTACAATTCTTTATTTTGCTTCAAGGATTACGGAATATTCCGGTCCCAAATTACAGTTTATCCTCTACTAATAAAAGGAAAAGATTTGATACGACACGAGCATTGATGAGAGTTATTGGAAGACGAAATACGAATAAAATATGATGCACGCTTGTTAGAGGAGTTCTGGTAATTTTGACACTATTTTTTAAACTACCGACGCAAAGAAGAGGTTACAAGTTTGACGTGTGTGTCTGACTGTGTCATAATAACTCCCGAACCAATTAAGCGATTTTAATTTCGTTTTTTTTATGTCACTAGTTCCTGAATAAAACGCGATTTTTTTGCGCTTCTGCTATAACTCATTAAACTTAGTATATAAAAGTATCCACACGGGCGGAAAAGAATCCACGCGATTAAAATCCGATGTGCGGACACTCCATCACACCAGAACTTTACGCGTTAACATCATTCGAATCAGATGTATTATGTATGTATCTCTTTCATGGGACCCTAAACGTTTTAACCGTATCAATAATGTACTTTACGATTTACATGCGAGCCACAACACGGAGCCCTGCGCCAGCCACTTAACAATTCAATCAGTCGCCCGCTCCCGCGGGATACACAAACGGGGAAATTGGATGGGAACAACAATATTAATTACTTGAAATTGCCACCGACTTTGAGAATCTTGTGGAAATATTCTACAAGTATATTTACGGGCAAGCGGCAATAATCCTGCATCACACTATCGAAGTTTTCATAGCGGTATATAGAGCTGCTAGATTATATTGTTAAGGTTGACAGCTCACAAGTTACGTAAACTACACCCTTTGCACCCGTGTAATGTCAATCGACTTGCTCTTTTATTCGTGAAGCAGAGTTGAACTAGAAGTGGATTCATAATGTAGCAAAACTATGAATGCAGTATTATTCCTTAATGTCTTGCTTACACGTATTAAGTAAATAAGTGGGTAACTAAATTTTAAGTTATTAAATTCATGTAAATACATAATTTTGTAGCAAGTTGCAAGGTAAAATTGAGTTACTACTTACCCAGATAATTAGAAATTTTTCTATTTTTTCTGTCTAGTTGGTAAGCGGGGCTTGTCACTTGACACATTTGGACAGCTACATGCCAGCACAATTTAGTTAAATTCACAATTGTAGTGGCGTATTCGGGTTCAGTTTTTCGTCGTGCTCCTTTTAGTAGGTATTTCAATAATTGATTCCTCCAAAACCTCATCAATAACAAATTTAATTTGACATTTAAATTGACATAGTCCGCCTACATAACATAAGTTCGTCGGCTACTGCTTTAATGTGCATCCTGCAAAATATAAAAAAAATAATAGCTTGAAAGGGAGCAAAAATGCGCCGAGGTCAGTTCGTAATAAAGCTAGGAATAAGCCATAGAAGTTTGAGATTTTTTGATTGCTGCACCCAGCTATGCACAAACAAACCTAGAGACGGAATCGGCTTTGCATTCACAAAGGAAACATGCCGTGTACAAAGCAATGACAGTTTGTCAAGCGACCAACTTTACTGACTGTCGAAAAGAATATTTCTTGTATCGTGCGTGTATAATGTAAGAGATTGGCCGGTTGCATAGTACTTTTACCTGACTGCGCCAGAAGGCGGGTTATATTTTTCGAAAGTATGTATATATGTATGTCTTTATGTATAATAGCCAAACTATGCCCTGCTAAGCGGCTTGGTAGATTTTAAGGTATGTGTTAATTTTAGATTTGTCTTGATAGCGCAAGTGACACTGGGTATATTAAAAAATTTAAAAATTAAGATGGCGGATTTTTATGTCAAAATTGTGTGAGCTCCCAAAATATTTGTTTTCGCCCATTCGGGTCGCCCAATAGCCGACTTGATGTTTAAATTGCAAAGGTTCCTGCAGTCGGGTTTTCTGTTTTTGGATATTTAGCTTGTCAATTTATTAGCGCCAATGGTTCTACTAGGTATATCATTCGAGAACACTGAACATACTATCGAGACAAAAAGAAAGCTATGAGTTACTGCAGAAAATAAACTAAGGTACCGGGTACGGGCAATAATGATTGCACTTTGACCTTTGGAAAGAGTCAATCGGCTAATTTTGGCTGCGTATAGCGTTATCTCTGTCACACGAAATACAAACAGTCCGGTATCTATAAAAAGCTGTTACAACAATAACGATTCGGTTCTTTATATAATTCTTCTCGCACGGCTGGTTCCCTTATAATATGTCAACATATTATATTCTGAACATATTATAATATATTTTGAAAACATCTGATTCAAATTTACTTAGAAATAAATGATTTTGATTATGAATTCTTCTTATTCTTTGTATAAAATACACTTTTTTTATAAGTGATCGCTTTAGATTAGGGCTTAAAATTAATTGTACCATGGCTTCTTTTCCTAGGGATGCCATATTACAATTTAGTTTTATTGCAAATAAGTAAAATTGGGGGTTTATATAGCATAGCTAACAAGCTATGCTATATAAATATTAAGAACTGGACGCGACACACTCCATCGTATTTGAACAACGACATACAAAACGTCACATACGTAGTGTGCGACAGAGATAACGCTCTACAAAGCTGACATTACCTGATTGTCTTTTTTCAAAGGTCGATGTGCAACGTTTTTGGCCGGGTACTGTACTTGCATTTTATTCCTCTCCATTGTCATACAAATAGACATTTGATAAGAAATTACGTAAATTTGTACACCGTTTGTCCACCAACGCCGTCAACCGAGAACGAGATTATTTCGGCCAGATAAAATGCCACTGTATGACATAGGTAATAGGTTACATTTTGATCTTCGCCTGTAATAACGACAACGACATGGACGATAGAACATTGTCGTTAGAAAATGAAACGTATAGCCTAGATCATAAAGTTGCATTTTGTCCGGCCGAAATAATCTCATCATCTACTCGCTTTTACTATAAAAATCTTTTCCAGTCACAAAGTAAAAAGTACCAAAAACATGCAAGTACATTTAGAGCTATACTAATAAAAATCTGGATCATGAAAACTATAATTACCGTACGTATTCATATTCCACAGTAAAATGAATTCTATTTAAGCGAATGACTTGCTCATTAGTGTTTCAAATTTTTCACCGCAAGACTATTTCAAAGTTTTAGATTTTTACTATTATAATGGGAAGATAACTTTAAAAAAAGAAGTGTTGGAACCATAAGGTCTTGTACCAAGTTTATGTTGTTCTATTTGACAATTTAATACCGTATAAACAATAAATTTGCCGTAAATGTTTCTACTGCTCTAAATGATTAAATTAGCACTAATGACCATGGCAATTAAAGCCCTCTTAAAGAAGTGAGGCCATAAGACACGGGGCGTTGGGTTCGGCGGACACGCGCGGAGAATTGTGAGGCTGAAAAGGCCCCAAATAATCCGATAAACAGCAGAGAAATTCGAGACTTTTTACACATAAACAGACCTTTTTTGTGACCAATTTGTAGCTGTCACGGTCTTTAATGTTTTTTATACATTTAGGTATTGAAATAACGTATATTTTAAGTCCACCAATACTTATTTCGATACTTTATTCTCTTTACTTATTGTACAGTGTTTTACTGAAATAAGTATAATTTTGAATAAAACAACAAAAGTAAGTGGCAGTACTCAAGGGTTTTACTGAAATAAGTATAATATGTCCCTTATACAATATTCTCGTACAGAGGTCACTGTGAAATTAGTAGCACTGAAAAAAATTGCATAGGCAAACTATTGTCGCTGGCGTTTGCACAAAAATTCTCGATTTTTTTCCTTTCTCTCACCTCGATTTACTATCATTCAACAGAACCACATACAATACATACAATACATGGGTTGCCTGGAAGAAACCGCTGTAAGCGGTAAGGCCGCCCTTTTGCTTTATTCCCAATCTAGTTTTTTCTTTCTCTAACGTATGTATTTTTATAAGCAAATAAAGAATAAATAAATAAATACTTACCCTAGTTATACGGATATCAGTTGATTGCCGTGGAGAGCCATGTTTCGGCACGAAAAGGCCGGCTCGACCGGAGTGATACCACGGCCTCACAGAAAACTGGCGCGAAACGTCGTTGTGCTCCGTTTCGTTCAGTGAGAGAGTGTACCGGTGATCAATTTCCCTAATCCCCCTATCCCCGTACTGTGACCCGTCTGCTCGTTGGGCACCTAAAAAGTGTTACCATCTAGCGTACGACTTGAAAAGCAAATGATTGATTGAAATAAATTGTTAATGTCCACAAAAAATAAAAAATATTCTAAACGGCAAATTCGTAACGACGAATTCTCAAATTACCCTGTAATCGTTAGTCGACAAGTTATTAATAAGACAATAACGATATTGTTTTATTCGACGATCGTGTTACATTGACCGAATAAAAATATTTTCAGTTTAGCGTTACGACAATTTATTTATATTGTCTATTAGCGAAGTGCGTATTGCTTTTAACATTCTTCAAATGCTTCTACGCCTAGATGCTAATGTTACCTTGATTACTAATGAAGTCCTAACGAAAAAAAGTGGCCAAGTGCGAGTCGAGGTAGCCCGTAAAAGATTCCTCCGCAGCAAAAAGGTAACGTGTTTTTTTTAATGAGCAGAGCAATGGGGAGGGGTCCGGGACACCAGGACCCCCCCTTACATACCAATTAAGATAATGTCTGAACTATTAGCTTGGTCTGAACAGTAAATGATGACATGTTTTTTTAAAAATTACAGGCGCTCTTCGTTTTTTTTTAATCATGATGTTGTATGGGAAGGAGGAAGTTTATTGTGCAATTAGTCGTTAGGAGCCAGGGAAAATTACTGTTAGAGACAATTCACACCGCAACGGGACGCTGAATTTCATTTATTACACGGAATCCTATTCATTTGAGTCTCTGTTCTCTTAAGGTTCGGGAAAAGTGTTAATATAAATATAGATCGCCGTTTGTCTTTGCTTATTTTTTGCTGCTTATACGTGATTACATAGCGATATACGCTTTCGTATTTTTTCAATAATCTCCCAGCTCGTATACCTTTTTAAACGACCCACCTATTTCCTCAAGAATGTGTTATGTGACCTAGAAGCCTGCGACATATTTCACATGATGTCGATGTTGGCTAGCGGTATTTTAATATTCCTAAATAACCAATTAAAGTGTAACTGAGATCATCGGTGTTCGGTTTCATAATTTATTTTGACTCGCTGAAACTGATGGCATTCAAAATGAATAAAATATTTATTAGCAGGAGCTCGCTGTAGCGTTCTATTAGGGCCTGTTTTACTGCTTACAGATATTTATTTGACAGATACAACTTTTTTGACAGATGTTGTACGGATAATCTGTCAAAAAAGTTGTGGATAGCCTAACAGAAACTTTAACAGTAAGCGGTGAAACGGGACCTTAGTCTGCTCGATAGTTTAAATTTTTCATGTTGTTACAAGAGTACTACCCATATCTTAATAATAATATAATATATTTATGGACGCTTCATACCACGTCAGTCTGGCCCCGTGGTAAGTACCTGAAGGACTTGTGTTACGGGGTACCAGACAACAGACATATATTTTAATACTTTCATACTATACACACATTTAAGATTTTTGTTATATGATACACATATTAAATACACATCTAAAACCCAGGAACATTGAAAAACTTTTTGTTCCGTCGGCGGGAATCGAACCCGCGACCCCCGACTTATCAACTGAGCCACAGAGGTACGTCGTCTAGGTAATAGTACGTCACGGTAGTTAGGGCCATGTTGCAATAACTTGTTTTTGCTGAAAAAACTCAAACTAGCTAGCAACTTAGCACGCTATCAAGTAATATTGCCTGAATTCATTATTAATAAGCGTTGTAGGACTTGCAGTCCATGGTCTACGGGCGGCAGCCCGTGTTATACAGGGGCGGCAGCGCGTCCTACAGCCTTCTAGGAAGGCAATGGAGTTCGTAGGTGGGGACGGCAGAAACAAAGTGGCCTATACTAACAAAAAATGTTAATCCTTCACTGTTTTTATTACGAAATAGAAGTTAGAGAATACGAAATACAAGATGGTTAAATGTAACTAGACTCTTTTAACCGACATAATTTAACTTCTTGTCCAATTATCAAGCTCCACTAACTCTTACAAGGCTAGTAGTGCGAAAACAGATTTTAGAGTAGCACCCGCTTTCGACAAAATTTTAACGGTTACTATTTCACTTCCAGCTGAAGAATGTTCGTGGTGCAACAAGTCCATCACTTCAGAGAGCGGGGCGCTGCAGCAGGCTGGTGCCGCGTTCTGCTCAGAGCTGTGCTTCAGCCAGTCCAGGAGAGCCAACTTCAAGCGCGCCAAGACCTGTGATTGGTGCCGTCATGTCAGACACACGGTCGCTTACGTTGATTTCCAGGTAAATTATTATTTTCTGAGTGTTTCTTTGCACAAACTAGCAAAGTTTAAAAAAAAGTTACGTTGGAGATATAACAGGACTGGATAGTTACCGTAAATAAATAGCGCTTACGTTGCCTCATACCAAAGTATAACCAGGTATATAACCATATTAATTTTATGATTGCAGGCAAAAGCCACATATAGTATAACTAGAAAATCTGCATACTTCACGCCCCAAGGCAGAGGCTTAAGACAAAAAATGATTGCCTGTGGCTGACTTTATGTAAATAAATATTTTACACAATACTTAAAGATCCTACTTTCAAATTCCAGGACGGTGCAACACAGCTCCAGTTCTGCTCGGATAAATGTCTGAACCAGTACAAGATGCACATATTCTGCCGGGAGACGCAAGCTCACCTCGATCTCAATCCTCATCTAGTGAGCGCCTCCTCATCATCCAACCTCATAACACCAGAGCTGTGGCTGAAGAACTGCAAGAGCCGGTCAGCTACACCCAACTCCGAAAGATCCTCCTCACCAAACCCGGAGAAAAACAGCAACGACACAACGGAGACTTCGAATCATTCGAGGCAGTCGCCTCTACCCTTGATAACAGTCACGCCCGCGGCCAAACTCATGATCAAGAGCAAGGAGAAACCAACGCAGAAGTCACCGGAGACGAAGAAAGAGGCAAAGACTCATAAAATCAACCTCCGAAAGCGGAGAGTCTCAAGATGCTCAGCGACGGTAACTTCGCAGACGATCCGACAGTCCACGCCGAAAGCACAGGACATGAGAATGCGGAGTCCCTCGGTAGACGGGTCCTCGCCCGTTTCTTCCGTCACCATATCAAATAGTACCTTACACTCGCCGCCTAACACGATCAACCCACCGATGCCCCCGCAATTCCCCAACCCGATGTTCGGAATGCCTCCTCCATTTTTAGAGCCACACCTGAACGAGCACAGACCACCGATGTTTCCGGCTAGAATGCCGTTCATGCCGCATCTCCCGGGAATGATGCATCAGGACAGACCGCGGATAAACCCGCCCATGAACTTCCAAGGTCCTCTAGGGCAGCCTCCGCCGGTGACAGTGCTGGTTCCGTACCCGGTCATACTGCCTGTACCGCTGCCGATACCTATACCGATCCCAATATCGGCGTTCCTCCAGGCGCATTGTTCCAGCAAAGTAAAAACCGAGAAGACCGACCTTAACGACGATTCGGAGGGACCGCTAGACTTTACTATGAATAGTGAAAAGAATAAGGAAGCGCAGAATGCAGTTCCGAATGCGGAAGCGAGTAAAGAGGATTCTAAAAACGAAGATGCCATGAAAAGGATATCTGAAGACAGAACTACTGAAGGCGTGGAGAATAATCTGGAGCAGACGCTACCCAAATTCAAGATAACTAGACTAGGGAACAAAATGGCGAAAATCGTGACGAAGACGAGAGATTCGGAATCTTCTAGACCTTTACGAAAGAGACGGAGACTCGTGGAAGTGGCGAACGAAGACGACCCCTTGATCGCAAAAAGTAGAAAAATTGTACAAGTTTAAACTAAAATAATATAATAATCATCGATACATATCACAGAAGTTTTTAAATAATATTTCGGACTTCTCTGAGAATGCTAGTCTTAGCTGTAAGTTATGATTTACTAAATCTATGTTATTATTCTGTTAATAGGCATTGTAAATGTGATACTACTGTAGCGATTTAAAATATTAATTCAAAATATAATATCAAATTATTACTGAAACTTTTTTTTTTATGACGAAATTAATTTCTTGCAAATGCTTCGCTTTTGAGCTCAGAGGAATCTCGAATTTTGCGTCAGTCAGCCGATTTAATGTTATTATTATGATGATATATTATACAAAAGCGAGTGATAATACTTTGGAGTTTGTATCGGACCCTTATACAGAGTTCACTGTGAAAAAAAAAATGTTTGTGACTTGTATGGGCAAGCGGGCAAGCAATCAGAGTTTCCCCATACAAATCACAAAAAATTTTGTTCGCTTTCAGCGCTGCTACTTTCACAGTGAACTCTATATAAGGAGGAAGGAGGAGGAGAGGATATAAGCCCTAAAGTATCATCACTTACTTTTGTTACACCCTGTATATATTATGTGGCTGGAACTTGAAAATAACTTAAAATGTAAAGGATGATTCTGAATAATAGGTATTCTTATTATGAACTTGCCTTGACACGCTCCCGCGTCAAGATAAAAAAAAAACCTTATAATAATTTAGACTATAAAACTCTCCCAACTGTTTACCTGATTTACATGGCGGATTTATACTATTTTGCGTTCGACCAATATCACAGAATAAATAATAGTACAAGTACCTATATTGACCGCTACCGACAAAATTGAACGAACGCATAATAGGGCAGATATATGCAAGCCGTGCGCGGTCCGTTACTATGAAGATGACCTACTCGGCTCTATATACTCTGCTTGCGTTAACCAGGCCCTCACCCATCACAACGTAGGCTCTAAAATTACACCTTTCTTGCGGATGGAAAATACCCAAAAATGCTACTCTATTGTAACTGAAACATGACAAACAGTGACATTTTACTGTTATTACATTACCATCTGAAAAAAATAATGAGTGAGTCACGTAAAATAAAGACCATCTAAAATTACATAAGGCATTGTATTTCAAATGCATACTTTTCTGTAATAAAGATCTTACTTACTGCATAATGAGGATAAAATTAACATCTATTTAATTGGCGTCTTGGCATTAAAACTTGTAGATTTTTAGGGTACCGTTCAGTGGCGTAACCGTACCGTTCGAGGCCCGTGACAAATTCGTTTTCGTTCCAATATGTTAATCAAATAGAACACGTAAAGCGATTGTTGTAAAAAAATAATCGCTTGTAATATGTCTAGGGGGGCTGATCGGGGGCCCCTTCGGGCTGGGGGCGTGGCATTTTGCCGGCTTGCCACCTTGTAGTTACGCAACTGGTTCCGTACCCAAAGGGTAAAAACGGGACCCTATTACTAAGACTCGATGTCTGTCCGTCTGTCAGTCTCCAGGCTGTAAACGAGTCAAGAACGGTTATAGCTAGAGTTGATATTTTCACAGAATATATATTTATATTTCTGTTGCCGCTATAACAACAAGTACTAAGAAACAAAATAATTAAATATTTTAGTCTGGTACAACAAATATGTTTTTTGCTATATCCTTCCTTGATAAATGATAGTTGATTAATAAATTCGACACGTAAGTCAACGGCACCTTGGCCGAGTGGTTAAGTTCAGAGCTCAAAGGAGCATGGGTTCAAATTTAAACGTTTCTCTAAATTTAAAACGTTTTTATAAATTTAAAACTTGTTAATAAATTTAAAACTTTCAGACGTTTTGACAATTTTTTTTCTGTGTACTGGTACGGCGCCCAAGTTGAAATCGCACTTGGCCCGCTTTTAAAAGTAAGTTATTTTTTAGGAAGGTATAAAGACAAAAATAGATAAATTTCATTCTGTTTATTGTTTGAAACATGGCTTATATATTTTGTGGAAATTGTATAACATTTCTCTCTTATCCTCAAAGAGCTTGGCCACATTCAAATAATTTTGTACTACAAATTCATACTGGACTTGTCCAAACCATGAGACAAGTCACAAAAAAGTTACTTAATAAATTCTCAAAAAAATGTGACTTGTTCCGTGGTTAGGACATTAGATTAAACCATAAAGATTCAGCTGCTAGTCAAGTGTTTTCTGAAATTAGGATTGTGTAGTTTAAATAAAACATCTCTTATGTGCCATAATATCAGAACAAAAAAAGGCTACAGTTTTTCAAACCATTATATTCAAGGTTTATACTCAATTAAGATGTTAAATTTGCACCCAGTTTGTATATAGCTGGTTGTCCTAATATTTGCATTGGATAGTGAAGTAAGGGGATAACTTTGGTAAAGAAAATTGAGATCAAAAGATAACTACCCCTTATGAATAATAATTACTGCTAAGAATATTTCATATTGGCTCATACTTTGAACATTCGGAAGTGCAAATCTAATAACTTACACTGAGTGTATTTGTGATGGTAGTTAGTTTTGCTGCTTAGTTCTTATTGTTGTAGAGGTCCCATAGTGTTATAGCACCATCGAGACCTCCTGCTGCCATTATGTTGGCATTCCAAAAAGTTACTTTTTGAGGAGAATAGGCAACATCTTGTATAGCTTGCCTGTGCTCAGTCAATACTACTAAAGGTCTGAGAGAGAACCAGGAAAAGATTCGAATATGGCCATCCCAGCCACCAGTAGTAAATACTTTGCCGTCCAACCTGGAGCTAACTTTGTTTATTCCTGGGTTCTTTATAGTGATATCCATTTTATGGGCCAAGCTTAAGTCTTTCTTGCTTATACTAAATATTTGTATCACATCGGAAGCATTTCCAAGCACTCCCCATTGCTTTTCAAAGTGAAAATCAACAGACATAGGGCATTCCTTGGTTTGGAGTTTACTGATGCACTGACTAGTGTTGAGATCCCAAAGCATTAGCCATCCGCTCTCATAACCAACGAGCAGGACAGGCTTGTCTAGAAACTCAAGGAATTTCATGCACATTGGATCCCCGAGCTTAACTGTTCCAGTCTCAGGTTCCAAACACCCTACTTGCTCTGCCGAAAAGTTGTATATATTAATCTTGGATTCTTTGTCAGGTACATAAAGTGTTTCGAGTTTTGTGTTGGCTTCAAAACGACAAAAACCGGGATAATCAGTCTCTATTACAAATGCTTCGGTGTACCCGGTGTTTGTAAGAGAAAAGATCTTGTATATTCCTCCTTTCTCTTGGGTGATCATTTCGTTGGTTGTGTGGATGAGATGAAGGATGGGAGCTTGACCAACTTTTATTTTTTGCTGCACTCTATTAGTCTGAAAAAGAAATTACTACATGTCACAGCTATTTTGGTCTGGTAAAGAGTAGGCGGCGGTTGTTTAGGCTTTTTATTATTGTTATTGGCGCTATCAATTTAGGCGGATGTTTTTTTAGGTCATAGACCGTGTGGTAAACAAAGAAATTGCGCATTATGTAAACTAAGATGAAACACGAATATATATCCTCGTGGACGAGTTTATATGTAAAATATTTCGTATCCTTGAAACTTACCTGAAGGTTGTATGCATAAACGTAACCATTTTTTGAGCCGGCTAGTAACCTCTCGAGCCCACCGGGTAGAAAACTAAATGCCAAGGAGTAAACCGGCGAATTGTCGACATTTCGAATCGTATAAACCGGGTCGGGAGGTAGTAATGCCATGCTGGTCAAGCTCAAACCGAAATATGACTGTTGGAATACAAAAATAAAACAATAATCAAAATTAACTAAGCCATCAGAAACTGAACCAACTACGCACAACACAAAACTGACAAAAATCAAAATAACAAGAAAACGTAAACACTACGTCATCCTTATAAGAATGCGTTCAGTTTTACAAAAATTGAATTTTATTTATCTATGCGTATATCTATACATATTCTATGCCCCTAGAACAGTTCAAAAGCCTAATAAAAAGTTGATAAAATATGTACGCTAATAATTCGATGAAGAAATTGCATGAAACATGAAATATATTTCCAAATTAATGATTTAACATAGTGATTATTAAGTGCGAAAAAATGTGTTTTTTAATGTTTTTGCCCTTGCTAAACAGGTTATTTTAAGAAAAGTGAACGTCAATGTCTTATTGCGTTATGTCAATGTCAAACGAGGTGCTGCGTCAGATGTGCGTCAGACACCTCAGTCAAAAAATGGAGTTAGTTTGAGATCGCGATTGTAATGTTGCTTGAGCTTTGTATCCCGTTTTATGTGTTTTACACATTTATATCTCTAAAAATAAGAAAAATTCAATGTACCTAATAATGGGTGCCATATATACATTAACTGTAATAATTTAATCGTCGAATCTACAAATGGCTGCAGAGTCGTATCTAAAAGCTACCAAGTATTCAAAGTATACGTCGTATAGAAGTATATTGTACCATAGGTTTTTTGTTGGTTTGCTACTGTTTATAGTGGTGTCTCTAGTGCTTACTATAATATTTAACGTGTACAGTGGAAGTGCGCCCAGGGCGGAACACCATAAAAGTGTAAACTTGGATTTATTTCGTCTGCCTGCGAAAATTGTACCGAAAAACTCCGCGTTTTCGAGTCCTCGCGCTACGAACTGTACATACTGGAACTGCTTTAACGTTTACAAGTGTGGTCGAGGTGGTCACGACAAGATTACCATTTACATTTATCCTCTCGAAGATTTTAAGAGCGAAAATGGAGATTCGATTTATGAATTCACGCGAGAGTTTCATGAGATTCTGTCAACGATTAAGAGTAGTAAATATTACACACCAAATCCAACGGAGGCTTGCCTGTTAGTGCCCAGTATAGACACTCTTAATCAGAACAAATTTTCTAGTAAACATGTGTCTCAGGCTCTGCAGTCACTTGAACAGTAAGTAAACTTTGTAAATCTTTTGACTCGTAAATGTTAGTACTTAAGTTGATACATCATATTTAGTAATTGGCAACTGTAATTTATTAATGAAAAAATATAATTCCTGTTGAATAAAGACCTTGTTGTTAATGTAGTTTCCACCTGTAAGGTTTGAACCTTATTTCAATCACAATTAATTTGATTTATTATATTTTTTAAAGTTTAACATACAAACAATTTGTAATGTATACAATTTGTTTTTATTTTAGTTGGGATGATGGCGAGAACCATCTCATTTTTAACATGGTTCCGGGGAGCGCACCAAACTATAATACGGTTCTGGATCTCAACACCAGCAAAGCCATTATAGCAGGAGCAGGATTTGACACTTGGACATTTAGATTTGGTTTTGATATATCAATGCCTCTGTATAGTCATATCGCACAAAATATTGATAGTACGCAGCCTAAACAAAAGAATTACTTAATAGTGTCCACACAGCTTAATATACCAGAAGACTATCTGTCCGAATTACAGAATATTGCCTCATCGTCAAATGATTTACTATTGTTAAATAGCTGCCCAGGTTCCAATGATTATACTAAAAGATGTGAATATACTACTGGCAAGGTTTTTGATTATCCAGACGTATTGAAAGAGGGTATGTTCTGCTTAGTTGTACGGAGTGCGAGACTAGCTCAGTCAGTGTTAATGGATATTATTGCCTCCCAGTGCATACCAATTGTAATAGCAGATACAATAGTCATGCCATTCAATTCTCATGTGGATTGGAACCGAATCGCCATGTTTGTACCTGAACAAAACATTAGGAATTTGCAGAAAATAGTACACTCCGTAAGCAAAGAACGTAGAGGGGAACTGTACTGGCAGTTGAGATGGGTGTACGACAAGTACTTTTCAAGCATAGAGAAGATGACATTGACAACATTAGAAATTATAAATGAGAAGGTGTTTCCATTAGCAGCTAGGATGTACGAAGACTGGAATATGCCTGAACATTTGGTGAGTTCTCATACTTTATTTACATTCACTTCCCAATAATGTGTTGCTCAAAATTTTAAACATCTCTCATACTGTTTATTAAAATTCATTAAGTGGTTTTGCACGAGATAGTAAATTTTAATGATTTATTTTGTAAAGTTGAAAAAGCAACTTCTATGTACATACTACATGTTACTAGTGAACAAGTGCAGCTTAACAAAGGCTCAAGAAATTATTCAAATGCTGTGACATTGGGTTTTTCAAAGTATTCTATGACTGTAACAGATATTATTAATTAAAATTCAACAATTTTGGATACTTGTATATAATATCCAGTATCCAGTATATTTTAACACATAAATGGCGTTACTAGTACATTATTATTTTTATTATTATCTATAATAATATTACTATTTTATTTTAAACTCATAAACTCAAATTACTAAGCAAAAGCCCAAACTTCAAGCTCTTATACGTTTTCCGTAAGGTGTACCACGAACAAGAATTAGGAGTGGGGTATAGAGGGCTCGCTTCGCTCGTCCAATTATGCCTACAAACTTCCACACTTGTAGCAGTGTCAAGGACGCAACAGGGTGGGTCGTCCCTGCATAATAAATGTGATGTCAACGTCTAATTACTGCAAAGTTTATTTGATGCTATCCTTATGGCCCGGTTTGCATTTAATTAAGTACAGTAGCGAGTTAACAAAACGGTCAGCTAAAAATTAAATAGTAAGTATTAAGTGACGTTCAAACGTAGGCGAGTTAGGTAATCATAAGTTTGCTGGTTTGATAACAAGATAAGTCTCCACAAATTGCTTAATTACTTCCTACAAACTAATTAAATTTTTGATAAATTAAATATTATAATATGAACTGTAGTTACTAAACTCAAACGTCTACACGCTTGTGAGTTAAGTTGGCGGGGTGCGGGAGACGCGAGATGGGTACCACTTCACTTTTAACTTGCCAAAATATAGGATCGCGTTCTATTTCAGCCAACTTAATTAACAACTTACAACGTAACTCGATTTTACCGTTTAAACGTCAAAAATAACTAAACTCGCAGATCGCGCAAGTTAACTCGCAACTTAATTAAATCAAGTGTAAATCGGCCTTATGTCGTAGTCATAAGGGTTCTGTTTTAAAGGCGCGCTTAAGTATCACATAAAGGAGATTTTGAAGGCCTTTGACTTTTTTCTATGTGTGTAACAAAGCATAACAAACTCCTCCCTGTTATCCTTCAAATATATATTTTTTACTATTTGTACGTCACTTTTTATAAGAACCCCTGCTTATATTTCATTAAATCCCCCCCTCTCCCACCCCCAATTTTCTTACGTAACACATGAACGTCCCGTGCAGTACACACCGTGAGTTTTCCGTGTCAACTGTAAGTGGGTTTACTGGCCTTATGAGATAAGGCCGAGATCTAAATATAGCACCACTTGAAGCCTTAGGGATGTTAAAAATGTACGAACTCACGCGTTGTGCGTATTTCATGATTCATCTCGTATAATCTTGTTTTCCTTTTATTTTTCATATTCTTCATATATATAATTTGTAAATAGAACGTAGATGTATCAAATCAATTGATAAACAAATATCATATGTTGCATTCATCTGCGTTTGTACAGAAATTATTATAATTACATCTACAAAAGAAAAGATTTGTATGCTTACTTACTTAACTCAAAAATTACGTAAAGCTTATTAAAAATCCTTCCACCATTAGAATGCTAAATTATTTCTGAGACGATATAGGTATAAATTGTTTATTGTCAGCAGAAAATTAAATACAATTAAAAAAAAAACACATTATGAAAAATTACATACAATAACTTATTCATTGCGCCGCCCCTACACTAAGAAATTCTTGTGTTGCCTGCCAATTTAGACGTAAATTTCTACCCTCGATAACGAAGACATCAGAAATTATATAAAATATTACTTCAACCTAATCCTACAATAATATAAATCTATTATAACGTTCTCTTAATTCATTTCACATTTGTTTTTATTAGAAATCTAATTATTTTTATAACATTATATTATGGTCATGTAAAAAGTCGGTCCTGCGCCTGATCTTTCGCCGGTCGTGTCGGTGATCCGACCTACTGGGTTATAAGAGTAAATGAAGAGAGATTGCTCCTGTGTACTGCGCACACACATGGGCACTATGAAAAATTACTTCACGTAACAGGCCTGGTTTCTATGATACTAAATGGCCACTGTCACCGAAACCGTTAGGATAGTTATTATTATTATTATGGACACACACATTTATTAAAATCATTTAAGCGGTTTAAGTGTGAAAAGCTGTAGTTACCTCTAGAATCTTGAATAGACAGACATACACAATCGTCACAGGAACCGGATACTGCTAGCTATGGAATGACGTGCTGTTATTTACAAATCTTTCAGCTATTTCCACACACACAGACACACACACACACACACACACACACACACATTAACAAACACACTGAAAACAAGTTATTTGCTGCACTTCAATAAATCACATGTTTTATTAAAAGTATACCTCTATGTACTTACGGAAACACGACGGAATGTATAAGTGAAATAACTTTTATTCCGTGATTGATTGTATTACTTCTAGTATTTCCTTAAGTCAATAAGGCACACCTTTTAGACTTCAGTGAATCACAAACTATGCAGACAATTTACTTTTGGTGGTTCATTTATAAGGCCGGCAACGCATCTGCAACTGTTCTGATGTTGCGAGTGTCTGGGCGACGGCGATTTATTGTCTCGGAAAAATGCACGGCTCCGGCGCAACTGAATTGAAGACATAAGTGGAAGATGATTTGAAATTGAACAATTACCAAGTTTATCATAATTTTATGGGGAAAAAATGAGTATTTACTCGAAATGTTAGTTATTCGCTTCTTCCACTTACGTCTCCAATTGAGAGCGTTATTTAGGGGCTGTTTCACCACTTCCTGATTAGTGTCAGATTGGCTATCCACAGACCACAACTTATCGGACAGATTCTCCATACATCAACTAACAAATAAATTGTGAAAAGTGTATACGCCACCTATCAGGAAGTAGAGAAAACAGGCCCATGTATCATACTAATATTATGATATTACTGGATATAAAATCGCGCTTAAACTGTGCATTTTTTCCGGGATAAAATTATCCTATGTCGTTCCCCGGGAGTCCAAGCATCTCCATATCAATTTTTTTCAAAATCGGTTTAGAGGTTTGGACGTTAAGAGGCAACAGACAACTTTCCCTTAAGTTCTTTGACTTTCGGTCAATGCAACTTTGTGCTGTCTCCCGCTTTGTATGGGGAGGAAATTACTTTCTACTCCTCTTATATTCTAACGATTAATTTCGTCGCGGGTCCCAAGACAGCTTTAGCAAGTCCCTCGGGCTCCCTGAGATCATATCAAAGGGTTTTCGTGGTTGGATACCGCTGTCGATCC